>CAJUYH010000792.1:0-57514 GCA_910591685.1 Galerucella tenella
TTTTTTTTTTCTTTACAAATGTTACCGATGAGTCACTAAATACTTATTATATATATATATATTTTTTTTGTTAATATGAATAATGAAACAAAAATATCATAAATACAGCAACCTGTCAACCGTTTTTATATTTCACATAAAATTAGTTATAGAAATCACGCAGCAGTCCCTTATCAACATTTGCTTTGCGAACAATATATGGCAGTGATACGTCGAATATAACGTTAAACCATGCCTCTAAATATTTCGCAAAAATGTGCACGTGATATTAAGGCAATATATATATTCGTTAATTTATAAAATATTTTCGTTGTTATAAAGAATTAAAAGAATATAATACAATGCATTGAAAATTATTTTGGGTTGTGTGCTATATATATATATATATATATATAATCACGTTATCAGTCAATGTAGTTTTGTATTTTATTGCTGGACGTATCTGTTACAATTTCATTCAAACATTAGCAAAAGCAAACAAATCATGCATATAAATATATAAATATATGTCTGTCTGTAATCTGTATTGTTTGTACGTTTGTCACTTAAATTCCCGTAGGAACGAGTCAATTTGTTTTTTGTTACCGGTGACTATTACTATTCTACAACGATCAACATGGATGTTCCGTCGACGTCGCGGGCGTACTGACTTTGCCGTCTACCGTCTGCCGACGACCCTGCCCTTGCGTCGCGACTGCCTGCGTCGATATATACTATTCCACGCATATACACATAGATATCTACATATATATATATATATATATGTGATGGTCCGTGAGAGTACTCTGCTTAACTGCAGCCGCACATTTATATAGAGTAAACGGATCGAAACCGCGCGTCGCCACTACTGAAACATGTTTGCAACGCCAAATAATGCTTTGATACATTTCTTTTTTTTTTTAACAAATCATTATAGAAATGTTGGATACATATTGGCGGCAGTAAACAACTGATGTATAAGGAATAATGAATAAAATCACTATTGTTTAGTTTAAATTGTGTTGTATATTATATAGTGCATAAAAATAATATTTGATGATTGGCAGTATGCCATCAAGTTTACATGTCGGCTGTACTCCATTTGTACGCTTCTTCTTGTACTGCAGTTCTTGCATTTCGCGCTTCGAACCACTTTTTTTCATAGCCATTACTGCGATCAACGCCATCCCAACGGTGTCCAGGTTTAATTCCAAAACGATTTGGCATGTATGATCCTTGATAATTCGGTCGATCGGGTTCACGTTTTCCTTCTTTTATTTGTTTTTGCTTTATGTATTCCAACATGGGATCGCCTTCGCGTTCAGTTGCACGTAGTTGTGCGTCCAAATCTGCATCGTTTGCGTATCGCGCTAACGGTTTACTCATTTCATACAGATCTTGTTTCAATTTTTCGGTTTGATCATCAACTTGTTTCAATCTGTAAAAAAATATACATGTATAAGGATTTTTTTTTTGAATTCAGTTAATTAATAGTTGTAAATGATGGTAAAAAAATGATGGACCCACCCTTTGCCCCATTTTGCGTATTTCGCGTCAATCTCTTCTTGACGCTTTTCTTTCTCTCGTCGGATTGCAGCTTCCGCGTCTAAATTTCGCCTTCTTCCAGTTTTACGATCGCGTAAAACAGCGGCTTGTCCCTCTCCGCTCACGTCAGCACTCAACTGCAATTATATAAAATTCGTTAGAGATTTCATTCAATTATTAAGACTAAGTGATCTTCGTCTTCTTATAATACCTTATTGAAAAATTCGGCTTCTCGCTTTTTATGCGCGGCCGTTTCTTCTTTGAGTGCAGCTGCGTCTTGCAAACCGGCCGTTTTGCCGTCTAAAGTTTTTTTCATTCTTCTATCAATTTGTGGACTTCGTGAACGTCGCGATTCATCGGCCCATCTTGATTTACGATGATGCCGGGGCGATTTGTCTCGGTCACGTCGTGACGCATCGAAATTTTTGCTTGAATTATGATGCTGGTCATGTCTTGAATTTGTCTGTGACCTTCGCGGTGGACTTAAATCCGTATCATCGTTTTTATTTACTTTAAACTCGCGAGACACATTTCCACTTGATTTTCTTGGAGGACTTAAATCAGTATGCGAACCATTACGTCTGGAATGTCGATGATCACGCTCACAACTTTTCTCATAAGAATCTCTCAGTGATTTTCTTGGTGGACTCAAATCAGAATCGTCATCTCGGCGACGAGAAACTTCACGTTCATCATCCGGATGCTTCCGCATTGGTCTCGGTGGACTCAAGTCGGAATCATATTTTTTTGATTTTTCATTTTTAATACTGCGTTTTTTCGATTTCGATTTCTTTCTATTTGTTGAATCTGAATTGGATGAGGTCATTGAGGAATCTGAACTAGAGTTGGAGGCGGATGAAGACACTTTCCTGTGACGTTTCTTCGAACTCTTCCTCGATAATGACTTTCTGGGTGGAGATAAATCATTATCAGAATGTTTCTTCGATTTTCTCGATAAATTCTCATCATTGTTGCTATAAGTACGAGTTTTTTCCCGGCTTTTAGAAGATGATTTTCGTGAAGAATTTTCAGTTGTATGATTTGAAATGTCTTCATTGTAAATATCATCTCGTCGATTATTGCCAAGGGATATAGCAATGTTGCCTTCGCCATCATCAGCGATAATTTTCCATCGTTTTCTGTCAGTGAAGTCTACTGGTCCACGTTCATCAATTATACCAGCAATTTGTGGCGCATCTTCAGTTGTATTCAATATATCGAACTCTCCATCTTCCAGTGGACGTAAATTTTTCAGATCAACGTCATCATCAATGATTTTAACTCTGGAAAATATATCTGATTTGTTGTTTAACGTGGAAATAATGAATTATATCAGATATCTTAATATATTTATGTGATTTTTTATCGTTAATGTCCCCCAAATATTTCAGTATAATTGAAAAGTTTTGGAATTCTCACTTATCGATATTTTCATTCACATAATCAACCTAACCTAAAACACAACAACTTATTATAGGCCCAATAAAATATGTAAATAAATAATTGAAAACAAATCTTACTTTTTCACTCCTACTTTAATCTTCTTCTTTTTCTTCTTTGTACCATCACTGCCACTTAAATATTTCCTCAAATATTCTTTTTGATTAATTTTCGAGGTTTCCATTGCTTGGTAATGTTTCACGTTGCGTTGTCACTTATATACTCAGCTGTTGCCTGTGCTCCATTTAACAACTTCAACTCCATTCACTATCATACTCTTCCACACTACAATTCACTGCTGATAGATATACTGTAGTATCTATGACTTAGTCGGAAATACCAGAGGTATACACTCCTTCACCACTTTGACTATGCACACACCACATTGTCGGTACTGCAGATTTTCATGTAAAAATGCCATCTGTGAGCCAACACTCATAGCTGAATTAACTTATCACAATTTTACCGTAAACGTATCAATTGAATACCCAACGCGGATGTATTCAAAGATGAATTGTAGGTACACACACACACACACACACACACACACACACTCCATCAATCACGTTCAATATCACCACAAACAATAATAATTGAGATACTCAAAATTACAATCAATCAAATAATCACATTATCGAATGATAATGTTAGATAATAAAAAGTTGTTCAGTGTTGTGTCAAGTCTATAGCATAGTTTAAATAAAAAAAAATCGGCAAATATACAGTGATGTGTCATTAGCAATTATACAAATTGCCAAATCGTTAAATAATCGCAATCAATTTCGTTGCATTTGATAAATATTTTACATCTTTAAATGCATCTTATTAGCAAAAATGGAATGCATCAACAGTTACAAGTCAAAAAGTATATGTGAGATGAACAGGGCACTATTGGTTACCTGTGAAAGCGGTACTCATTCCGATTGGAGAACAGCATTCGTCAAGGTGATAAGTAGGGAGCGAAAGTGAAGCCGCAGCCAAGAATGGGCAGGACGAGTCGAGGCCTTCGTTCTCTCACGTACACTCAACAGTTTCATGCTGCTTCACGTGAGTTATATATGCACATGACAAATATAACACGTCTTTTCGATTGTTGTTTTATCATATAAATGATATCTTGTCTTGGCATTGGTATGCGGAAATTTGCGGTTGGTCATGGAAATGGGTTTGTCCGCAAAAGCAAAAGAGAGGATGCATCCATTTCAATAAAAAGAATATAATACAAGTCACGAGGGATACACTGATGATTTAATGCATTTTTATATACCCAACACACAACGTTGTGCTGTTGGCACACCTTATATGTGTCATTTGAGCGCCAGTGATTATTAGTCTATGTATGTGTGAGTGTGTACGTAAGTGTTTGCGTACAACTTTTTATTTCTACGTACAATAATATCAGTCTTAAATGTCTCTTGTTGAAACCAGTTATTATTTTTTTCTCTTCTTTTATAGATGTCGAATTATAAAATTGCAAAGCACACGTCAATTTTGCAAATATTACAAAACGTTTCATTGTTAAAAGTGCAAAATGACACGAAAATTGAGTAAATTTTTGGTTCTCTTTGACAACACAAATCTCTTGTACTTTCCCGGGCATTTTTTGTCTGGACGAGTACTTATTGAATTGGACGACGAGACATGGTAATTAAATTTAACATTGAATTATTAATAATTAATAATAATTATCTGGGTCAATATTTAAATTTGTACATTGTCCACTTTATCTACCGATTTTTTTCACTTAATATTGTTAATCATCTCGCATACAAAGTGAAAGTGCATCCACATTCAATGCACGTGCATCAAATATAATTATATCCCATTTTATTAATAATACAGCGGAGAAATTAACTATTCATAATCAACACCTTACCATTTTACACTTTCAATATATTGATATACTCAATTAAACATACTTGGCTACTAAATGCATTCATTATATTGCAATTAATTATAAATATGTAAATTTCATTGTATTTATCCCAGCTCTATATTTATAAATCATTGAATTGTCAACAATAATTTGTAATTATTTCAGTGTATCAGGATTGCACTTTCATGTAATTGGCGAGGGTGTTGTTCGTGTACGGAGCCAACGAGCGGAGCGAGTTTATGATAAAGAAAATTATATTGACTTTCGTATGCGACTACTTGGTGAACCAGGTAATTCTAATTCACAAATAGATACAATTAAATCATTCTATTATCAACGTTATATTTAAATATATAGGTGAAGGCCCATCTCTCCTATCCCCCGGTATCCACAGCTTTCCCTTCAAATTGGGTCTGCCGCTTGGATTACCATCAACATTCCTTGGAAAACACGGATGGGTGCAATATTATTGCAAAGCGGCTTTGCGCGAGCCTGGCGGTTTAACCCATAAAAATCAACAAGTTTTTATTGTTATGAATCCAATTGATCTTAATCTTGAACCGCCAATATTAGCAGTGAGTTCATTTTTATTTTTTTATTCCTCCTTTTTTTCTTGTCATGTTGCAATACGCAATAAAAATTAATAAATTCAATGATATTTCCACATATCTAATGATTTAAACAGTGTTTACGTAATAATTATGTATAGCAACCAGCCAGATTAGAGGTGGAGCAACGTGTGGGAGTGTCGTGTGTATCGGGAGGACCTGTATTCTGCCGAGTAAGTCTCGACAGAGGTGGGTATGTTCCTGGTGAAACAATTGGCATATCAGCGACAGTGAGCAATCGCAGCAAGGTCAATACCGTCAATTAATTACATATATCCCTATTTGCATGCGTATAATAAATACAATTTTTATAGATTAAATGGCTAATAAATTTTTAGGTAACAATGAAATCCACAAAGGCTTCACTCACAGAAACAATTCAGTATATGTGTAGGGGTAAAGTGTTGGCTAGTGAAACGAGGGAATTGGCTAGTGTATCCCGCGGTAAAATACGACCTGGTGAGGGTGAAGAATGGTTGAATGAGCAAATGTATGTGCCACCATTGCCGCCTACCAATTTACGCGGATGCCACCTAATCAACGTCCTCTATCATGTTTATGTAAGTGTACAATTAATGAGACCAAATATTTTATGATATATATTAATGAATTGAAATTTTTAACTTCTTTTGTTTTTTAATATATGCTTTAGTTTGTCATCAGTCCTAAGAGTTTGGATAAGGAGATAAAACTTCAAATTCCAATTGTTTTGGCAACGTATCCATTGCGACAAGAAGGTGCACCGCCGGGTAGTGCACCATCGAAAAGAGGCGCGCATTATCCATCAACTCTACCGATATTTAGGCCATGGCTTGATGATAAAGCATTTGAAGTGCAAGAGTAATTGAATATAAGATACTATTTAAAAAAAAAGTAGATTGACCTTATTGCATACAGCTGCTTAACCATTATCAAACTCATTTCACTTACATTTTTATTTGGGGAAATGATTTATAAATGGGAATGATCTAGGCTCAACTAAAACTCTAAGCATATTGGACTTGAATTGGATTTTTTGTTTCATATTCATCAAATCATCATTCTAATTTTATTCTTTTATATCAAACATAAGATTACGTTTTAATATAGACAAATATCTATCTCTGGAATATATATAAATATAAATTTTATATGTATATGATAATACAGTATGCATTTTTCGTATAACTTCTTTTTCAGGAAGTAATAATGACAATTGGCATTGACATTTTAATGTACAGATAGACAAGTTAATGTAAAAAAATCGTTCCAAAAATTGTATCACCAGTGAATAGTTATATCAACTAATGAAATTTTTACGATGAAATAAATATTTTATACCATTAACTTAATGTTGAATGTAATTTATGAATTCTCTATAATTATAATTAGTGATAAACTTATTAATACTTCTATGAAACCTTACGGCTTACCTTATCTTCTTATTAATATCTTCAATCGTTGTTTTTTGTATCATTACGAATTCATCTTCATTTCTTGCTTCAGTTTATCCATAACAATTGATGTAGTACTGCCATGAACTACAATGATTTTTTGGCGACTTCGAGATCCCTAAATTGAAATAAAAAATAAAAGGTTACAGTTGGAAATTTTATAAAGATGTAAATTAATAAATCTAAAGAAATGTGTTGAACTCACTCTTCCAAGTGAGACATCCGATTTTCTTAGTCCAAGAACTGCAGCCAGATATTTAATGAGCTCTGTATTAGCTTCGCCTTCGACCGGTGGTGCCGATATTGCTATACCAATACAATCTTCACCAATATCTGAAAAATACAAATAATTAAATAGTGATTATATTTTATTGAAATAAATTTAGATATGTCTACCTGTTATATTGTTTTGTTTAGCGCCAGGCTTGGCTTGAACTTTGATGGTTACATTTCCATCTTTGTCAACAATTACTGGACCTAATTGTGAATTCTGAAAAGATTTATTGTATTGGAATATTTGCAGATATTTTTGTTGAAGTTGATAGTGAATCAAAAATACAGATGTATTCTATGATAAATTTGAAATTATTTTTTTCCCTAGTAGGTATCATCTAGTAACTTCCTGCGTCTGCGTATTTGTGTCTTCATGAGAGATAAATCGTAGGTTGTATATATGGAATATGGATCTACAATAAAACGCGTGTAATCCGAAAAATGTCGGTGTTTTCAGTGAGACGGTGATCGAAAAATATCGAAATAGCCGATAAAACGTCGCGCTAATATTCAGGCAATTTGGGTGAGTTGGTATATTTTTTTTTCAAATAAATAACTTACATTCACTTGTTCCACGCGCGTCTTATTACCATTTTTCTTTGAAGAATTTTTCGACATTGTTCTAGTACCAATTATTGCTGTGTCAATAACTGCCTCGCGTTTCAATAAACATTTTACAACTCTTAACATTGATAAATTAATATTTTACTATATGAAAAATTATTTCATTGGTATTTTCCGCGAAAATATTGAATATTGACATGTAATCTAACCTCGAATTATTTTTCCTTAAAGTGAATTTTCATTTATGTGAAACACGACGCGACTCTTATGATGATCACGTAGTTCAGAATAAAACATGAGGCGGCGCTCAATGCAAATTCTAATAATACGAACATTTCACGTGAATTTAAATGTTCCGTGTGTTTATTAAATGAAAAATTTTCCCAGTTCTTTATTTGCCCAATTAATTGACATTAAGACATGAAAAGTGCATGAATACAGGTTGTAGGTCGAAATGCCGAGAAAGTTTGTAGGTGAAAATAGTAAGGCTGTTGCAGCCAGAGCAAGAAAAGCAGCAGTTAAAGATGCAGAGAATTCAAAAAAAGCTCAAGAGGCAGAAGACAAAGCATGGCAGGATGACGACAAGCAACTATTGAAGAAGAAGCAAAAACAGGTGAGTAATTATTAATAATACTTAATTACCTGAATTTACTGGATTGATACAATATTTAAATAATATAGGAGGAGCTTGAGAGGAAACGGCAGCAGCAATTAGAAAAGAAAGCAGAGGCGAAAATTCTATTGGAAAAAGAATTGGCAACAATAAAAATTGGCGGTAAACAACCTGCTTCAAAACTTACTCGTGCCGAAATTATGACAGCTACTGACAAACGTAATCAAGTGGCGATGAAAAAGAAGGAGGAAGACGAGAAGCCAATTGAAGAAAATTTAAATAGAATTGTGTTGGAAGGTGAAACCGCCCATGGAATAGACGAGGCACTCTCGATATTAACGTAAGTCATTTTTCACTTAAATTATTTTTATCACCTTGTAAATCAAATTTATATAAATGCAATACAAATATGTATAGCACCAAGGATACTGAGATTGATCGTCATCCAGAGAAACGCATGAAAGCGGCATATGCAAGTTTTGAGGAACGCACAATGCCAATAATAAAAGAACAAAATCCGACATTGAGGCTTAGTCAACTTAAACAGCTATTGAAGAAAGAGTGGATGAAATCGCCCGAAAATCCATTGAACCAAAAGCTCTTAAACCTGTAATAAAATATCATTGACATGTGCGAAAGATAAATTTTCACAGACATATTTTAAAAATCCATTACAAATCAGTATAATTTATAATCCAGTACTATTCAATTTACAAAATAACATTACATAAATCATCTTTGGTACATCTTACAACATGCGCGTAATCAGGTAAATATCTGATAAAAATAGTAATGTATAATATCCAACAAAGAAAGAAATCTCATAAAAACTGTTCGGCAGTTAATTGCTTATTAATTTTAACACATTTTTATCCATTTTTGGCACAATTGTCGAAGCTCAAAAACTATGAGTTATTAAAGAAGGAAAGAAAAAAAAATTTGTTTCTTTTTGTTTTGCAATGATCGTAGAAGAGATGGAACAAAAAAATATTATTAACAAATACGTATCCTAACTGTCTCTCGTACATAAAAAAAAACCAATCAACATTTCTTTTTCCATAAATCTATGAAGCAGTGTATCATATGATTAACTTGCTCAGGTGAATCAGTCATGGGAATGTGTCCAGCAGTAGGAATAGCTTCGAGAAAAGCCTTTAGTATAGTCTGCAATTAATAATATACCAATTGATATTCCGGAATGCTTTTTATACGTGACCAAAGCAAAAATATTCAAATCTGAGCATACAAGTTTGTTGTACACATAATTATATTCATTACCCTTTCCATTTGGCATTCCTGCACGAGTGAGACTTTATTGTCTCTGAGCCCGTGTATAAGAAGAGTCGGTGTGGTAATTCTTCGATGAAAAATATAATCGCCGTCTGGCCAAATCATTCCGTTTAAAATATATTTCATATGCGATGGCCACTGATCCTCCAACTCCACTCCACAGTAGGGATGTTGTCGACCTCGTGCCGAATATAAAAGATTCCGTCGCAACCCGCACATTAATAGCGGCGAAAGAGTCATCCTCAAACAACATTGACCCGCACCTTCAGTTGTTGGTGGTGCTAATGGAGTTGGTCCGCCGCCAGATATCAATACTAGTTGTCGTATTTCATTTTCATACTTGGACGCGAGTGCAGTGGCAAAACTGCATCTGAAAATAATTTTATAAATATATGTTGCGTTCATAATCAATGTTCAATTCGAACTAATAGAGAATGCTTATATGGATATGTTGTACGCTTACGAAGCTACCTACATGTCTGTTGCAATAATATCTAAAGAAAATTAAACACTTTCATTGTTACATTGTGGACAATGTTATTTGACGTGGGTTATAATTATAATACACTGTTTGTTCAATATTACAATGTGTGAGGAAAGAATTAGAGTACTTTACACATGTGTTATTATTGGAAAGACTTTAATCGTCCAATCCGTATATAATAGTATATACCATTTATTATCTTTCATGCAGCAATATGAGGTGGTTTGAGTTGAACATTGACTTTTACGTTACACTTTCATGAATCAAGTCCAATTACTAACAATCATTATAATTTACAAACAATAGAAAGTTCTCAACTACTTATTATATTTCGCTGCAAGAAAATAATCACATCATTATGTTGACATGTTGCGATGCTAACAGCACAAAATATGAAATGTGACAATAGAAACGAGGCGTCAATGGACGTGCCTATATTAATGAAATTGATAAAAATTACCCGTAGTTATGCGCAACTAAGACGCACTTTCGTCCTGGCTTGAAGGCGTAATGATGTAAAACTGCTTCTATATCGTTGAGCAATTTTTCAAAACGATAATCTCGCAATCTATTGGGCGTTGAGCTCATTCCATGTCCAACCATTTCTGGCGCAATACACGGATAGCCCATCGCTGCGAAATATTGAAGTTGATACTCAAACACCTCTGCGGATGAACCGAAACCATGAAGAAATACAATTATAGGCTTTCGATTTCTTCGGAAAACCACTAAATCATTTGGAGATGGTGATTCGTTGTCACAGGGACTAGCATTTGACTCTGTGCAAACTTTCCACGTTGCACGATAGTCCTCCATTTCAACACCCTCCACATTACGTTTTTTCTTTTTACATTCTAAATTGAATTTATCATTTTTTTCATTATCATCGCGATTTTTGCAATTATTATTACCTTTTTTTGACAGTTTTAACGTTAACTTTTCACATAGTACTGCCATGGAATTTAATTTTTTTACGGATTCATCGTTTAATGTTGATGCTTTTGAATCACTTTTCAATTCTAATTTCAATTCATCAAATTTACTATCGATTATTGGAGTATCCAATTCTTCAAGATCTTGCAGTGTAGTATCCATCAGTTCATCGGCTATTTTCTGTTTATTCTCCTTATCGTCTTTATTCAATGATGTTATCAAGTCAATATCATCATTTTTATTTATACAAACAGTAGTCTCAATATTTTCATTGACATTTTCACCCTCTTTATCCACTATATTGTTCAGAGTATTTAAATTCTCCCAACTATATGTTAATGGCGTTCTACCAAATTTAGCATCTATAATTTTCATTAGTGATTGCTCTAGACTGAGTTCAGGCTCCAATGGAAATTCAACAGTTTCAACGCTATTAATACCAGAATCAACACAATCCACTTTATCAAGATGTTTGATGTTGTCAATGGGCTTTCTTAAATCAAAATTCAAACAGTCAGGATCATGAGCAGTGCCAATAAATGCATGATTCACATATCCTCTCTGTTCATCAGCGTTTATCTCTTCATTCTCCGTCTCAATATTATTTTTATTATTGTGATAATCAGGTAAGAACTCGAAGCTAATATTAAGCGAGCTCTTTAATGACCCATCATCGGTGACATTGAAATTGTTATTTTCCCGTTTATCAAGTGTCCGCCGACTCTTGGATAATATATCGTCAGCATCGCTGATAAATTTCATCGTGTCATTGAGCACCTCCTTCAACATTACATCAATATATTTTTCAAGATCTTTAACAATTTTATTTTTAGTGATGAGTTCACCATTATTACTATCACCAGTGGTAATTACACTTATATCAGTGTTGTCGGTAGATTTTCCATCTTCGTTTTTTTCCAAGTCCATTGTTACTGGGTCATTGAAACAATTTAGATTTAGTGAAATTCTTTTTTCCAATTCATCGATATCTTGACCAGTTTTTTCGGCCTCACACAAACTCGTCCTTATACGATTTATTTCAGCGGAAATTTTTTCGCGTTCAGGACTCAGCCTGAATGAAGATTGACGAAATGAACATCTACATTTGTTCAAGGAGTGCGGTCTCTTTGTCCATCTTGATATGAAATTTTCATTAATTGATTCTGGCCTATCGCACGGCGTTTCATAAAATTCATCACTACTTTGAATTCGCCTGAGTATTCGAAGTGTGCGTCCGGGCCCAACAATGAAAAAATCACAATCAGCCAATTCAAATTTCTCTGGACTTATGCGATTTCGATTAATAAGACACATACAAATCCTGGAATACCAAGGTGTCAGTGAGACTTCAATCGTTGATTCTTGTGCCATCTCAACACTAAATAAAAAATGCAACTTTCATTACACCAATTGCTTTAAATCATTTACACATGCACAAATAACACGAGAGTGAAATTCAAATGGAATTAAATATTATAAGACTTTATAAGCATTGAAATCGTGACGACAACTTGTTGCTCTGAACAGTGGCTCTCAACTGGACACCAGCATATTTGTATACGTCCAATTGCGACTTGCAATAATTAAATAGTATCGATATATTCTTCAATAAATCCACGACTGATCCCTTATAATGGCATACATTCAATAATACACAATATCAATAACAATTAAAAATATTTATAGTGTCTTTCACATGGATATAGAGTAAATGAGTTATTAAATGGTTTGGAGCGACTTCAAACTCGCGCACAGTGTTATTGCACTTGAAACTTACACTGATGGCCACACGCCAGTAGCGCACACTCTCGAAACATCGTCTCTCTTACCGGAAATATTATTAAGTACGCGGGACAATTGGACTTTCGTACCAGCCACAACAGACAGTGGCATCGCTGCGACTGCAATAATGATGATGGGGATAGTGGCATTTTTGAGGGCGTAGAACGGTTTGTCGGATGACAATTAAACACGATTGACACATTGGCGCGCGGGTCACGGCGGCCATTGTGCGTTCACAAGTTTGCTGAGAGAATGCCAAGACGCCCGAGACCCGAGACTGGCCGAGGGCATTTTTATTTCTACAATATATGCCGAACGTGCCACCCACTATGGGCCCGTTACTTCTTTATCTATATGGTATATGTAATACTAGTTCTGGTGCTTTGTTATGGGCCTCGATAATTTGATTATACCATTGTATCCATACATGCACTCACCATTCTCGACGCTAATCAGGATTGTTCTCATCTACCTCTGCTCCATATTTCATATCTTGAAATTCCTTTGCATAATTGAATTTATAATTGACTATAACAAAAAATAAAAAAAAGTAGATCAGATTTCAAATTCTTTATGTATGATGAACGGTGCACACATATACGTATACACAGACAACGGATGACTTATTTATATGACTTGAATATAAATGAGGAGACATTAGAGAGAGGCAATTGAATAATTTCAATCATCAGACAATATATTTATGAGGTGGATATATTGCTTTATGAACAATTACATTGATTTATTATCGGCTTTTGATTAAATGGCGTATTTATATATTGAGCACGATATTGTGATAAATTTTCATGTGATACAATAAAAAATAATAAAATATGAGATTGTACTTCAACGAAAATGTATGGGTAAGTAGGTGTACATAATCTCCAGGAAGCGTAAGATTTTTCAACAAAGCATTCACCTTCACTGAGACACGAAAAGATTAGTCAACCATTCGTGAGATAATTCAACTCATGAACAGCTTTACACAAGAGACGTGTCCTCTGTTAGCACGGTGAAATATATATTACACTCTCTTTATTTTACAAGATAAATATACCACTATCGCATTTTCACATCATTGTCACAGTTATTTTTCTACATTAATTTATACATGGTAAATATATTTTATAATAAAATAATTGTATATACAAAATATTAATTAGAATTAGCCACATCGTTTTTGCAATGTTCTCGTATATTTTTTTACTTCCAATGTCTCTATTGTATATTATATTGACATAAAATCGAACAAATTGGAAATTATTAAATGAGAATGATGGTTTATGCAGTTATATTGCAGTTACAAAAAATATTTGTGCTTACAAAAGGAATTCCTTTACGTGAGATAAGCAGTGCAAATTTGTTCATCTAACGCATATGTGAATACGTGTAAAAAAAATTACTCGTTAAAATATTAGTTGAGTGCGTCGTCCTATATATCCCATGAGTAAACACAATCTTATAGGGTAGTAAAGACACACTGCCAGGTTATTTACTGTGGCGCTCCAATGTCGATATAAAGTCTCAAGCGAGAATAACCAGCAAGTTCTTCATCGTCAAGCTACATCATGAAGTGGAAAGCACTTATTGTTGTTACTCTTCTTGTTGATGTTTTGGTGTTGGTTCGATCGACAGCTGCCGCTGAAGACAATATAAATTCACTATCAAACGAGGAACATTCAACTTCAACTGATGAGCACAAAATTATATTGGAATGTCAACATTCTGATTACAGAACGTATATAAAATGTCTTAAGCGTCAAAAGAGACATCATGGACATGGCGATCATCACAATAACACAGGTAAATAAATTATTAGCACATTGCTATCACATAAAATTTTCATTGTATCATATCTTTGATACCAGCCTTTGTTGACAATGTAGAAGTCTACACCTTCGAATAATGTTCATACTCAACTATCATTTCATATAATTTCATATCTGATATTCACATCTATTTTATGATTAGGTGATTCGAGAACGTGTTTTGAAGATTGTGGCATGGAACAATGTACATCAACGAAATGTGTTCATGATTGTCATACACGTTGCATGAAAAAAACTAAAGAAACACGACAGATAATCACCCAATATGAAACTGAGTGTACCTCGGGCGATTGCAATAAATCCGAATTACCAACCACCAATATTACAACCAATATTGATATTAATAATGTTATTAACAATCATATAGCTGATGGCAATCAGGGTTCTTCATACAATCGAACAGGTTCCAAGTGCACACCAGGTAATTGTTGTGAAGGGTGTTGTGGTGGGTGTCAACAAAATACACCAGGATTTGGATTGACATTGGTACCACAAATTCAATTGGTCCCACAAATAACATATGGCATTGGATTAGGACCAATTGGTGGATGTCTATTTTCTTCAAGCTGGCCATGTTTACAATCACCGCAGACCATGAATCAGGTAATAACTATTGCAATGAATTTATCACTGATATATAGATGCAACAATATTTTAACATTTTAATAAATTGCTTCAATTATCAGGCACTCACTGTCGATTGTTCGCAATGTGGTAATCCAATTTTTAGATACAAATGCGATAGTTCGTGTTACAATGGGGCTTTGGAACATGCACCGGGTCCAGTAAACTTTCACGATGGAAGTAATCGATCATTGTGTAAATCACCACACTGTATTGGTGGTAATCAATAATATTATTGGCTGATAGCAGACATGTATGTGTATTTCTAATAATTATTGATTTATTAAAAAATTTTTTTTCTTCATTACTCGGTGTATGTATGGGTTAATAAACAAAAATATATTGCGGTTTAAATGAGCACGTATAAAATGTACCCCTGCGGAGATGCGCGCCGCATGTGTCAGGTGTTCCAACAGGTGCTATACAATGTGCAGCAATGTCTGTTTATTTCAGTTGCCATTATCAAACAATATTAATGATATGGTGTAACATAAATAATTGTACAATTCCATAAAGATTAATAATAAGTATATACCTATATATAAATGACGTACAAACATTTGTTTGAACAATGGACTGATCCGTTCATTCATTTATCTCACAATACAAATATATATTTATTTTTATATACCTCTGATAAATATAGAATGAAGAAAAAATAGTAAAGCATTTTATATATAAAAATATGTGATACATTATTTAATTAAGTTTTATTGAAAGTAATATTTTTAATTCAATATCAATTGTAGATTTAATAATTGTAGTTAAAAATTAATTTATTTTCTTTCAGTTCCACAAGGAGTTTTTGACAGTACGATGACTAAGCTAATTATTCTGGGACAGTACAGCTGCCATACCATGTCAACGGTTGATTGCAGTACAGGTGCATTTTTGTTTTTCGTTATTTTTTATTTTGTATCAAAACATTTTTTGTGGTGAGGTATAAGATCACCACATGACCCGGCGTCAATTATAAAATTATTGCCACAATGTTAGATGATATTTGTGTTTCATAATATCAAGAATAAACCATTGAATAACAGCGAAAGTGATTGGTATAATGTAGAGAAGCATCTGATCAGCGTGGGAATATACACGCTGACTCTTTCACTTACTTTTCCTACACACTCGTCGTTGCTCCTTTAATCTCTCAGTACATGAAGAATTCATACGTCTCCCACGCATTACAAAATCCAATTCATCGTCAATTACACCAATAAATATATACAGTCATACATACAAAGCGCGAATAATGTTACGAATTTAATTCAAAGAGAAATTCTGAACGAGTCAGATACAATTACGTTATTAAAATGTTATTAATAATGGATTCAAGCTATAAGCAATAATGTCAGGACCTCCTACGGCTTCATTTTCTTACCTCTCATGAGTGCACATTAACTCTACAACGGTTTTTGATCTATAACGACTTATTTCTTTGGGCCAACAATTAATTGGTGTGTGTGTGTGTATGTGTGCAATCCCCCTACGAATACTTATATAACTGTATACTCAAGAGTATTGAAGAGAGCAAAGGCTTGAAATAATAATTGTTACGCTTCGTCGAATGTACACAAGTACACATAAATATAACGCACATATAGATGGCTTCATATGGAGCAAATGTAAGCAATGTCATGTGGCACGCGAGTTTAAGGTCGTCGTTGACTGGTGGTCCTCGTACTTATAAATAGTTTGAACTAACTTATGTGACGGCACATGTCTCATCGCTCCAACCGCCTTTCATGCACATTAAATAGAGGCGGCGGGGGTTTCACTATAATAGAAATGAAGGAGCTATTTTTTTTTCATGTACAGAACGTACTGTGAAGGTAGTGTCCAATTGATAATGGTGTATACTCACCTCAACAGCACATTTATGTATCGTTTGGACATTTTTTCAATGGAGTTACGCGTGAATAAATGTATAACGCTATCGGTTGGCTGAATATAAAGTTGCTGGTGTGTGAAATGGTTCTACAAATTGCAGTACGAATCGTCTCAACAAATGACGAATGCTCAGTATGTATTATTATGGAAGGATAATAGGCGTCTTCTTCGTCATGTAAATATTCTAGATGGTTCATGAAATCCACTGTCTAGACTGTAGAAAAGGGTTGGCCATAATGCCAATAATTCCATTTGAAAAGGGCCAACCATCTTGTGTCATACTGCCACATCATATCGTTTAATCTAATACCAAAGTAATAGTTAATTTTTTGATATTGATATTGTAACTTATTTATTAGATATTGCAGCAGATGAATATTTTTTAAATATCAACAACACACCTATGACGAATTGAATTTTATTGTAGTATTATATTTGATTCATTGCTGAGTGGATGTTAAAAGTTTATTTTCAACAGCTACATTTGTAGTCTATGTGTGTCCCATTATCTTAATGACATGTCGTGATCATTAAGGTATCGTTTACTTACGCACTTCGTCTAATATGACTCATTCATTGTCTGACACAATCACATTAAGATCTGTGTCGGATCAAAATGAACGATTTCATAATTGGAAAGAAGCTAGAACTATTGTCAACATATTTAACACAATTTCATCAGTAATATTCTATACTTAACTAATGAAGTAGCAATGATTATTAGGACAATTTACCCTACGCAACTCTGTACGTTATATTGACTACATAATAGTTTATGCTTTTAAGGGAAATACACTTTCACTATATATATATATATTGATTGTTGTCCAAATGAGGTAAAGAAAAAAAAAAAAGTAACATGCACAACAACGTCGCAAGTCCGTTAAGCTAAGTTATTACATTGCCACAATTAATTACTAGTTCCCTATTCACCACATCGACATCCTATACAATTTCGAACGCATTTCCTGATGGAAGCCGTGAATATAAATAAATAAAGCCGAGGGGTGAAAGACACACGCGTTGATGCGGTCGATGAAACTCCCCTCACCTGACCGGTGTATTTTTTTAACAGTTGCCATTCACTATTGGGCACTCCTAACTATGTTTTTTTTTCTTTTTCCTCTTCATATTAATTATCCCATATTCGTATCATTGTGCGTGCAGACTAGTCAATGCTTAATTTATACATATTGTATAATATATCTTGTCCCCAAATATGCCTGTGGCTACTTCAGTATATATAATTAACATAAAAGAATAGTAATTGTTATACGGTAATGACAAACACGTGAAGAGGCACTATACAACAACGAGATTTTTATCCTTAAACAATTATTATACTTAAATTTAATTTCCATGTTATTTATTTTTTTTTTCTTTGCATTAATTTTTTTTTTCATATCAAGAAGTTGCTTGCTCATCGAAAACATTTATGACGGCACTAGTATTTAAATATCTGTTTGCAACACCGCGATTATATAGCGACGGTAATAATAATGAAAATAAAATTGTTTGTACAGTAGGTGAGAAGAAATTCCGACGGTTGAACCAACCACACATGCATATTTACATTTACGCATCTATCACGGTAGCACATCGCAAAATGTATACGAATCAACATTCACTGCATAAATTTATAATTAATTTTCAAGTCAACAACATCCTAATGGGGTGGAGCAATACATAATATAATATAATACAGCCAACGGGTTATAATATTTAACAGGTACACGTGTTGATATTACATAGAGACCATGGAACAATCTGACCGCATTAATTATACAAGATTCCCACTTTCATAAATTAATTTTATAATAAAACAATTTTATTCTTAAATGTGAACTGACATGTAATTATTTATGTTTAAATAAATATAGAGTAATAATGTGAATATTATTGAATAAATAAATGGCCGAGTATTTGCTTTTCTTTTATTGGTAAATCAACCATAGAGATATTTCAATAAATTATCTTCACCTGATGTGTTGTTGTATATACATTGTGCTTATAAAGCATTATTACCATTGTGTGGGAGTTATCATGTACATATATGACACGGCTTAAGGATTTAAACATTTATTGAGAACATTGAAAAAGAAAAAAAAAGGCTTTATATAATCCATGAATTCATCATATACAGTTGAGCAGAGATATTATATTAAAGGAGAGTGAAGAAAAGATATAACGTGGGATGATGATTCGTTTGTTCAGCGCCAAATGTCCATCTTCTCCCACGTATTCTGTCACCTTCTTATAGAATATACTCTAGATTATTAATGGCCACAGCGATAACGATTATGTCTACCATATATTATACCAAGGTGAAATTTAAAATAATTTTCGCCTATGTTAGACATTTATTGCTCCGCCAATATAAACACATGACAATTTTGTTGATAATCCTACGCATTTATACATATATGCAATTCAATTTATAACATTCAGTGGATATAGTAGTGGTCATTTGTACGTATGGTGGACCACATTATTGTGAATATAACACGGATGAAACTGCAGTTAGCAGATAGAAACTATACTCGGGATCCCTTTTTGCCGAGTCCAAGGTCTTGACTCTCTCGATACCATGTGAATGAATCTAGAACCTGTTTCTGCTGCCGACTTCCTCGCGCTCTATCAATTTTTTCATATTATTTTTTTTTGTTTTTCTTCCTTTTTGTTTCTACTCAAGCTACATATACTCTCCTTCCAATGTTTCAGTAGCAACTCGTTGCCATTTTATTCGTATTCAATGTTGATAATTCGAAAATAGAAAAAAAATCATAATTAGAAATGTAAATAAAAAAGATATTCGCAAAATTTACTCACATAATTGAGGAAAAAATTACAGCTCATTTAAAATTATGTCAAACAACTCCACAACATTTCATGTAACTTTTATGAAGATGTAAAAGTTATTTCGCAGGTGTATCAACTCGATGTAAAAATCATAAAATATTCTTCTCCATTCCTATAATATAAAACAGAAGAGAGGAAAAAATTTTCCGTCATTTAAAAAATTATCTGGATTTTTAATTGATGATAAATATTATTGTGATAGGTTATGACACCGCATAATTTTAATATTATGCATATGAAAATATAAGTGATTGGGTGTGATTATGAAACTGGAAGCTCTTTGACTGACCTGAGTACAAGTCCAGTCCCCCCACTATTCCACCACGTGCATCAGTTGTTATATTGTGGAAGCCATACGGCAACGCGTTCAGTTTCAGCCGACGTCAGTTTGTCGCAGTCGTTGGTGCGGTGTTGTTCGATGAAATAGGTATTTAGTGTTGAGATGACACGTCGGCGGACATTTTGTACTTATCTGTGGATATATATTTTTTATTAATCCTCAATAATAAATTATATTGCACACGGAATAAAAGTTTATTCGTGTTTGTCATTACATAAATACCGTTCGTCTGTTTTCATTGTGGTTAATCTAACCAAGAACTTGATTGTGTCGTCAACAGATGTAAACAACGAAAAAAACAAAAAAACAAAAGTAACCGTAGTATTTGTGGATTATGTTTGCAGTTACTGTTCCTATATCATTTATTTAAACAGAGGTGAGCTCATGTACTTTGATTTTTTCTTTCTCATAATATTACAATTATTTCATTTAAGTATAAATAATGTAAATAAAATGTCGAGGTGATTGTTGTTGTTATCAGTTTAGTGCCTTTGGTATATTTGCACATACGAATGTGTTCATGGTTCCTTTATTTTTCTCATGGCAATAATTTAATAAATAAATTGTAATTGAAATCATGTGGCTGTGCCACAATATTATTTTGGAAATTTATGTTTTAATATGTTGAATGTAGGAGTAAAATAATAACATTGTATTTACGATGAATAGATTTGAAATTTTCCCGACAGACAAAATTTGTATGGGTGTCGAGACACAACAGCATTGCACTTACATTGGGTTGAATCTATTTATTACCTGGAATATTTATACCTGAGTATGTGTTGTTTCCATGTGGGTCCCACAAAATTTCGTTGTACATATTTCAATGTACCATTTATAAGGTGATATTCAATTCAATCCCTATATGGCAGCTCAACCATCCCAATAAAAATATAAAATTTGTGTATTGAAAGAGACTGGTGTCTACTAAATATATATATGGGCTATGGGCACACATGTTTATTCGTAATATAGATATTGAATGAAAATTGTGCAAGTAAAAGTTTTTATTTTTTGTCAAGCCTATATTTAAGAATAATAATGAATCGCGAACAAACCAAAAAAATAAAAAAAATATAATCACACTTTAGCATCTATGAATATAATTATTTTCGTGTAAAAGTACTTATCATATTTTTCATGTGTTGTTCAAATAATCCTTCACTAATAAATATATAAATGTGTACACGCATTGTGCGGGTGTGAGAGAAAGAAAAAAAGAGAATTGAAAAATTGCCAGAAGCAGAATAAATGAAGGTGGCCATATGACAACCGGGCAACGAACTCTTTGAACCTCTTGTGCGCCTTCTCTCTTTCTTTTATTTTATTTATTTTATTTATTTTTTATTTTTTTTTCACCTTCGCTTATTTATTTATGAATAATTCCAATCTATAAAACATGATTTTATAATGGCCTACACATTTATAATCGTTATTTTATGTATTATTTAACAAAATGGCTGATATGATTTGAATGGAGATTGTCAGTGTTGTAATGGCCAATAGATGAAATAAGAGAAACACCTCTGTATAATACAGATTGTATTATAGAGAGGTGGGCATGGTATACCTGATGTTATTAAGTTATGAAAACCTCTCTCCATTGAAAATATTATTTGCACAATGTCTGGGTTTTTCAAATCACTAGCAGATGTGTATTGTTCTAAGAATATCAAAATTTTTAATTTGCTGATGCCTATCTCATACAATATAACTCTTAATTGTAGATATAAGTATTTTTTACAGTTGAATGCCAAATTTTATTCGGCAAGTTGGGACGAATGCAAATATATAGGCAATAAAGACGATGGTTAAATAAAAATAATAATAATCCACTCGGTTGATCTTTATTTATATATGGTATTTTTTATGTGCTGGAGTGTGACCATTTATGGAGATGTCTGAACTCATTTAAATATATACACACAAGGCAGAAGAGAGAAATTATTTTTAAATATAAATATTTTTGCATAATTTGCTGTCATAAAATTTGCAATTGATTTTCAAGTGATTTTCATTATCGTTAAATGATAATGTTTGAGTAAACTAGTTTATCGAGATCGTAAATGAAAGGAGAATTGAGTGAATCGATGTCAATTAATTGGTATTATCATGATAATCAGGGCGTGGAGTTTGTGTCAATTTTTTCGATGCGTATCTTTACTCTATTTCATGATTTTACAGACCTGATATAATTTATACAACAAAGCGGATATATATTTATATAATTCCACAATAAAATTTGATTTATTCGTGTAAATATTATTCATAATTATATTTGAATTTTTTTTTGTTCATCACCAATTCGTTGTACGTAAAGGAAAGTGAAATTATATAATTGAGAATGAATCTTTGGGGAACCTGTGGTCTTGACACACATTTGCCAGTGTATGGGGTCCAATGGTGATTATAAACAAGAGATATTTAAGAATTGAATTACCACACAATATAAAAATAATAAAAAATTATATAATTCGATTAATGAAATGCAGATGGCATAGGATAAATGTTCATGCTATTTCATACTGCTGGAGAACGGTTTCTTGATTCAAGGCAGTTATAGGGTTGCATGAAAAAGTAAATTCAGAGATAACTGTAATGCATTTTGCATCACCTATGATCCTGCACCGTTACATTCAATATGGATGAGCCTTTCGCTACGCCATTAAATTGCATCTTGGTCTAGGTGCTTTCATCCACAATTGTAAGGCACCATCAGTGTGTCATCAATGTCATCATACGGAAAGAAAAAGTCGACGGAAATATAACGTCAACCGGAAACTTCAACTTCCTGCGATTGAGACGATGCATCCCGTGTGCGTTACTACAATTTCTATTCTTGGATACATCCTGGACCAAAAAAAAAGAACCGAAAAACTATATATAATGTAACTGACTGCATACCCAAGTGATGCTCTATACATCAACTAGGATTTTGTGCATGTACATCACGCCCATGGAAATTATTACTCAATTGGCATTAAATCACTTCCATGCGTAATCCCAACTTGATCATTTTGATTATAAATTAATATTCGGGGAGGGGAAAAAATATATTTGTCTTTTATTTCTGCAATTAATTAATTTATTTTTAGAATTTGAATAGTAAATCTTTCATGTTTAGTATATGGATGCAATTTTGCTGTTGACATAAGCTTCGTTCATAAGATTGTGTGAACTTCCGTGTATGTTTGAGCAAATAAAAAATGGAATCGTCATATTAATGTAGGTGGTATATAAGTGATATGTGCTTATACGGCGAGCTTGGAACACACGTGGGCACATCGCACGCGGTTTTTCTCTTTGTCGCCCGCACACCCTCTTCTTCTCACCCTCTCTCTTTCTCTCCCTCTTTCTCACTGTTTCCTACACAGTGGAGACCAGTTCACGTTGTCAACGTACCGGGTGTCCCATGGTCAAATAATCTACTCGATTATCAAGTGTTTTTATGTATTTTCAAGTGGAACAGACATTGTAAATTTATACATCACCTTTGTCTATTCAATATTATCGATAATGTGGGATATATCAAGTCTATTAATTTTATCAAATAGTATTTGTTCGCTTCGGTGCATATGAAGAATGATAGAAAATATTTTCGAGTGGTTGCACGAAGTAGGAAGTAGTGCGCGTCTGAATACCAGGATACTTTTTCGATCTCTCACCAGTAGAGGTAAACGTGCGAGGCAAACGCGCCCAGTTGAGTTGCCATTCTCGAGAAGTTGATGCCGACCGGAGGATCGTAAAAGCTGTCGAGGCCGCGTATCATATATATATATATATATATAAATATAGATGCTGGGTTACAAGTGAAAGAGCTCCTCCTTCGATCGCTATTGGTAAACTGCATTTGTAGGAAGTGTTATGGTATAAAATTGGATAGAGTTCGTAGAAAGTGATCGTAAATTATTTAGCCACAATCACCAGATTATTTGTCCGCCGCAAATTTTAATCCAACGGCCTGAATATTTTTCTGTGAAATTTAATTCATTGTCTATATTTATATTTATATTATTTTTTATTTCAGACAAAATGCGTTTGTTCAAGAGGCATTTAACGGATCCAAGTCCTCAATTGGTATCAGCAACGTCAATTTCTCAAGATGAGACAACGAGTTCTACTCGGCTAAATGAAAATGACCCGAAAGTTGACACTGCGAACGATAACAAAGACACAGAGGATAAAGATAAAATGCCAGCGCCAAATTCAATTACGTCCACACGAAGAGGTAAAAATCTATGATAAATCTGATAAAAAAAATATTGTTTTAATTGTTTTTCGTGTATTGTGCAGGTATATCGACGTGGGGGAAGAAAGTCGGTTTTAGATGGGATCATATCAAACGATCTGACAGTTCGGAATTACTATCAATGTCAGGTCGAGGACATCGTTGGAGTCCCAATCGAAAGAGTCTTTGCGAAACATCGAATAATAACGAAAAGGTTTACCAACAAAAATTAAAAATTTATCGTCAATTAAATTAATTATTTATTCTTCAATTATAATAAATTATTGAATTTTTTTGTTTCAGAGTGAAATAATGGTGACGAAACCAAAGAGAATATCAAGAGTGGAATCGCTGCGAAATTTATTCAGGATAACAGATCGCAGTAGTTATAGTAATAGTTCAAAAAACAGAACTATTCGCGAAGACGAGACCGCCAATACAAATCTCTATACTATGGAAAAAGCATTGAGCGAAGGTGCATTGAGAACTTTTGATGAATTACGTGAATCGAGCAATGCCCGAACAAAATCATTGGATGAAAAAAAGGCTCAACTTAATCGTGCTATTACCAATCTCCAGGAGCAACATCGTGTATTAGATTATATATTGGCTAATAAAAATATTCTCAAGACAACTGAGGGTACACATTTGGCAAGAGAAACATTGGCCAAGGTTGAAACTGGTGTTTGTCATTTGGAAAATAAGTCGCCAAACAATGCCAACATTGTGAGAAAAAATCTCTTCAACACTCAAACAAATAATAATGAACATGAGAGAATGAAGACTCGAAGATCATTATTCGGAAATGGAATCGAAGATTTATTGTGGAATATGCGACTTGCTGGATGTGATGAGAGTGGATATGATTCTGACAGTACACGAGCTGGTGCTGATTCACCCGACAGTGGACAATCATCTACAATGCCAGATCGAAAATCCCGGAGCTTTTCCATAACTTCTGAAGATTATCATGGCGTTGACTTATCTTTACCAGTAAACTCACCAAGTACAACACAAAATACCGACAATCATGAAAAAATTACACCGAGGAAATCTGAAAATTGCGATTATATTGATGATGAAAATGAACTCGATGTATCCATCAAAACGAATGTCACAGTTCTGTCAGATAACGATGATGACACTGATAGTTGTGATGATGAAACAATTCGGACATTTGTTAATAGTTGTATCACTGTTCGTTTTACAGAAAAACCAAATTCAAATAATTGTGGTGATAATTTTAAAAACCCCTCGCTTCTCGCTCCAACTTGCAAAGAGTCATCGCAACATGGCGCAGTTAAAGAGTCAAATGTACACAAAACACCGTCGAAGCGATTGCGTTCACCAAACATTGATACTATACCTCTTGCACAACGAGTAAAACTTCAAAATTTACAGAAAAATAGTAAAACGCAATTTAAATTAAAAGGACGTAAAATTTGTAACACAAGCGCGTTAAATTTACTGGAGAATGCTGCATCACCAAGTAAAGATAGTCCACCTGCGACTAAAAACAACCATACAATATTTTCTAATAATATAAAGTATTACAGTCCAAAACGAAGTCGTTCAAAAATGGAATCGGACACATCAGACGATTCATTTGTCGATGAGCATAATATTAAACGGCCAGTGCTAACCATAACCAGTCCTCCAGCAGCAACATCAAAAACTCTCACTCGTCGTGAATTAAAGACAATAAAAATTTCCGTTGAGAACCAAGGAATGTTGGGTATTTTTGTAGAGAGACAAGCCACGGCTAGACCATTTTACATTATATCAAAAATAGATGAAAATGGCGAAGCCGCTAAATCAAAACAATTCCGCATTGGAGATGAAATTGTTCGTGTTTGTGGTCGACGATTACGGGGTATGACTGCGGTAGAAGCAAGAAATGCACTGCGCAGTTGTGTCGGTGTGATTGAATTTCAAATAGCCAGAGAGCCTACATTTCATTTTAATGGAGAATTGGGAGATACATGGGGCGATAATTTAGTGAGAACAAAAAGTGATTCTGATGTATGGGCCTCAAGAAATGAACCACCATCATCTAATTCTATCCGGACAAATTCATCACTGGCTTTTCATTTAACTGCGGATGATTTCACAAATAGTAATCTGAATGGATCATTGAGAAAAAGTGACAAAACGGTTTCTAGCGATGAAATAAATAATATACAATATCGACATGTGACGTTTACTCAAGAGAATTCACATAAAATGACTGGTATGAGAAAGTTTCAAGTGACGAAAAAACGTAGTTGTGTGCCAGTTACACCAACACGTCGCACAACGAGTCTTTCGATGGAATGTTTGACTATTGTATTAGAAAAGGGATCCACAAAAAAATTCGGGTTTTCAATCGTTGGCGGATCAGATAGTAATAAAGGTAGCATTGGAATTTTCGTTAAAGATATTATGCCAGATGGACAAGCGGCTGCGGAAGGAACTTTAAAAGTTGGCGATGAAATATTAGCAATAAATGGCAAACCCATGGATGGACTCACACATGCGAAAGCGCTTCAAATGTTTAAAGCTGCAAAACCTGGCAAAATGATTCTTCATATTGGACGACGTGATTCATCACATAAACGGTCATTATTCAAGCATATAAATTAATACATAACAATCGGTTAGTTTTACAGCTTTGCTTTATTAATCCAATTAAACAAGTTCGCATTTATGCAGCAAACTATTAAAAACATATCTTATGTAATGACGTTTGTTCATTCATTTTCGTTTTTGCTTTACAGATTCATCAGTCATTCCAGGTCGTATGATTGTCTTGAAAGATTATTGGAATGCGGTGAAGAATAAAATATATAGTGCATTAACTTTATCAAGTGTTTATAGTGAAGGTAATTCATAGCGCACATTATTAATTTAAAATCCGTAGGACTAATTAAAAATTGTGATACTTGATTAAGTTTGTTAGTAGATCATAGAGGTCTACTGACATTTAGGAATAGCCAATGACGTGTGAGAATAATTTTCATGACACATTATGAAATATTTAAAATGTTTAAATTTTTGACGGTTTACAAGGTATAATATATAATGATGGTATTTGAATTAATATTATGTAACATTTCATATCAAAATCTATTTGCAATAGTTGATTATTGTTTCTATAATTATCATCGACTTTCCATATTGTAGTTAACATTAGAAATATTTGTTGTACTTAACCTATCCTTGTTAGATATCACATGCTAACAATGTGGAATATGGTTATAGAAGTTTAATTTATTTTTTGTTATTCCATTTGCGTTTTTGTTTAATTTCAAATGATGATTATATATGTAATGTAGCATTTGTGACATTAATTCATTAACAATTCGTCAATAGATGATGATAAACAAAAATAATAATCGTGTGAGCAAATGAAATTTATGATAAAATAAAGTTTAGAATTCGCTATAATGAGACTGACATTCACAATGTCTACCTGAAATGATGCTGTGATACAAAATGTAGTCACATTAGTGTACGTCACAATCAATTTATATCTCAAATAATCAAGTTTTTTGTTAATAAAATTTTTTTTTGGCATATATGAACTCATATAAACGTATTCTACTCAATTAGATTACCTCTAGCCCCATTACTTATATAATTTAATACTTGACTATGTGTCATGATGATGATGATGATGATGATGAGTTATGGTCCTTGTATAATATAACGTTGACACATCACGCAGAAAAGTGTTTAATTATTGCTCGAGGAGGCAACGACGTACACACATACTGCAATCTTTTTTCGCCACATTTAATTGGTTTAATTTACTTAATAGCACCATTACACTGAGCTTTTCTTGGAAAATGGCAGCAGGTTGGATCGGCTCGTTAAACGCAGCCTGTCCACGGACTTTATTCGTTGAAAAATATGAACGCAAAGGCGGAAGGACGTGAGCACTCCCTTATAACCACTGTGGAAATGGCTTTGCAATCGTTATACGTAGTAGTATAGACTACCGAGAGACGAGTTTCTCGGTGGATAACTGGCAAATATTCAGCAAATCTCCTGTACGGTAATGCCTGCATCTTTGCAAGCAATCAGGAGTATTACTTGAAGAAAAATAACGTCTTGAGCTATAAAAAATATATTCATACATATTTTCGTTACTTTTTATTTCTACTTCTATACATTTATTTAATGTTATTGCAAATTATTACGCATGACAAAATTGACAGATCTATTCTATATATTCTACACCCAAATTATTGTATATGTGTTACAAACTTTTAATAGATGACCGAACTTGACCTTAAGCCATTGTTATATTGCCCTTTTTATGTATATTTATATACACTGCAATCATTGGCACGTGAAGTAACAATAAAATGTTGAGAACCCCTCTTGTGAGTTGTGATCACGCAAGGCAATACTACTATTATTCATTCCTTCCAACTGGTGTCTACATTCGCCAGATGGTCAACATATAACTTTGCCTCTAAACGTCCTTTTTTCTACAATTTGGATGTGGCGCATAGTATGATATGTTATTTTCTTATTTTCTTTTTTTTGTTATGCTCCAATCTGTATATAGAATGGCGACAAGACCTCTATAATTTTTGGTGATGCTGTCAAAAGCCTGTTCTTCTTCTAACTTAATAGTAAACTAGTGAAAAACCATGTCATTATGCACTGCGTCATAAAGAAATTTTTGTGTATATATATACTCATTCGTACTGTGTATACCTATTGGTAATTATCAAAACAAGTGATGCAATGAAAAAGGAGGAGAAATTGAAAAGTAAAAATGATACAACAAAAATTATCTAATGGTCCACCAATTCAACTGTACAAATAATAAGTATAATTTTCGAAGATGGCTAGAGGGCAGACCCTTTGCGTGTTTGATAGACTGAGAGTGCTCTTTCTTTTCTCTCGTTTTTTTTTTTCAATTACCCGCTGAGCCGTATCGAGAAATAGTAACTGAAAAAAAAATATATATATATATATACTTTGGACTCAAATGTTTTTCTCTATTCACCGGGACATCGGCGTATTTTCACGTCACCTAGAGCATTTCTCAACGAAGCATCGTCGCGTAATGGTGAGTCAAATGAAAAAAGGAAAAAAAAACGTATAAATAAATAAACAAATAAATGAATAAAAATAAAAAGCAAAGCGACTGCAAGTGTGCTCTTGGTGCTTGACGGTGGAATGGCCAGTTTTTGTATATACGTAAGCTATCTTTTAGCTGAACGCTTGAGTATATACGCGCATCATGGAGTTACGTATATTTTTCTTCTTGGCGACGATGGGGCTGCGCAAAATGCTCGTATGTAATAGTGTAATCATAGGCCAGTCAACCTGAATCCATAACGATCATTGTATTTTGCTTTACTCATCATGGAATATACGCGCGTGAAATGACTATTCGACTTTATACATTTTATTTACTCATCCATCCATCCACATATTACTATGCGTGTATGCCGAGGGACTTGCTCTGATCCATTACTGCACAAGACTACTCATCTTCATCCGGATACCGACCATTTTCATCATTTCCTCATGCACAATTATTTTAATGAGATTGTGATTTTGCAACAATCATAATATACTTACTATTTATAAAATGTTTGTACTTTTGTATGTATATTTGATATTACTACAGCACAGAATGATGTCAGTAATATGGATAAATTTCCGGCAGATGAAAGAAAAGCTGGAAAAAAAAAATTGTATAACATATTTTTGTAAACGTGTGATGGACTCTTTGTGTGAATCACCTGTACAATTAATGTTGCTTTCATTGTTGGAATATGGGACACTGGTTGTTGTATACGTATACATATAATGGAATAGGGTTTTGTATTACCATGGGCTTATTCATTTTTTTCTGTATATACTTTATTCATTTTTTCAGTTGATGTATTCAAAAGTTTATGTCGAAATAATTTTTTTCCACTATCACCGTTGGTGTTTTATGTTACTGGAAATTGTCAACGCTTTTTATTCACCACTTTTTTTTTCTCTTTTGTTTTCCTTTTATTTTTGAACGGACACTATGTAATGTATGTTTAGAAACTCCCATGGTATCACACGTGAAGAGTCCCGCCGTTGCCATGAATCCACATCACGCGTATATAAACGTCTGAGACATTTTGAGCTATTAATAGGTTGGCTAAATCTATCTTCTCACAAAATATGCGCCAAGTTCCTCTATACCATGGGAAAGAGCAGGAATTACACTGATGAAAATGGCAAAATTCCCTGCGTAAAATGACAATGATGTCAAAAACAAAAAAAAAAAAAATTATAGTAAAAAATATTCAATTTATTCAATTCAATTTTGCACTATATAATTATAACATTATATAGGTATATACATATGTACATAAATTTGCAAATAGAGAAATGAAGGTACTAAAATGGGTATATAAACGTGCGGCATTGAGTTGCCAATGGCGTTTAGCCATATATAAGAGTGGTGGAGAGTGTAGTGAAGAGAGAGGGTATAATGGGGAGACTATGACATGACGAACGCGCGCGCGTCAAGAGCGAGAGCGAGGTGCTATGCGGCCAGTCTGCGTGCAGACATCGATCCGAACTCTACCGCACGCTCGTGTTGTTTCTCCTTTTCTCTCCTATTTCCCCACTCATATTTAATCCCATTTCACCCATTATCACTTGACGTATTCGGTTGTTTTGCTCATCCTACCACACGGCCAGTTGCCATAACGTCGCGCAATTCCTGTGTGTTTTTTTTTTTTTTTTTTTTCTTCATTTCCCCGTTGATTTACACGTCGCAGTACGACTCTGTGTACGCGGTCTTATGGTGTTTCGCTTCATGCTACGGCTACTTTTGTCCTACCACTCAATTTTTATCTGTCGTATTGCACTGTGACGATTGACCGTTCGTTCCACAGTTTATTAAATTTATGTCTTTTATACATGCTACACGATATTACAATTCTATTGGATTCAATTTTAATGCAACGCTCTATATATTATTTCAATGATGATTTCGGCTATTTATCTTCTGCTGTGACTGTCATCACCGATCATTTGTGTTTATAACCGGTAAGATAATTTACATATAATAATATATTATTTCTTATATTCATCTCTGGATCAAAATATATCAATTTAATTTGTTAATATTACAATGTACTTTTGTTGACAATAATGAGAAAAAAAATACGGATATATATATATATTTCTCTATATTTATATTTATGCAAGTGAATGTAAACAAAAATGTGACATTTGTTTTGATATATTTCCAAATGCTGCTGATGAAATTTATCGGTCATGTAATTGGATCATTTTCATTAATTATATAAATAATAATAATGACAAAAATTGTGTCTACATTGATGAAACTCAGGCATTTAAATATCATTAAAAATTATATTCTTATCTATACAAACATTTAATGTTGCAATAAGCAACTGTGGAATTTAAAACGAAATATAAACAGTGGTCAGAAAATAAAGAGAAATCAAACAAAAATGTCATATGCTGTAAATCATTACGGGAAATGTTGTAATTTAAAGACGAGTCGTAAAGCAAATCAAATGGCGTTTTGCAAAGTGTGCATGACTCACGGCTTTTGTGTGACATATCTTTTATTTCCATTTTTTTTTATGTTTATTATCAGTATTATTCAGTTATTTTTCTTTCATTCTCTTCATTCTTTTCGTATTCTTATAATTTATCTTGGATCTTGACACGTGGACGATTTCAAATGCTTCGCGGTCTGTGGGATTCTCAAGTATTCAACGCAAATGGGTGGATGAACGGGTTACTCTCTACTGTGGCAAGAAGAAATGCCCGCCGTCACCATGGGGTGACCTTGTGTGCCGCGCACGAAATAATCACAGAACATGCCCGACTGCATAGCTGCATACCATAATGCATATACACAACCAGCCGTTGAATCGCTCTCTCCCTCTCGCTCTCTGTCTGTCTGACTGTCTGTCTTTCTCTCACCCTCACTGTCTCTTTTCTCCTCCTTTCTTGAAACTCTGGCTCCCTGAATGTGTTAAAAAATGACGTTAAGCGAGACGGTGTATTTACTGGCGCTTATATGCACCTTTGGCATTTAGTATATTCGAGCATTCCACCAACGATAAATCATCGTCGTGCATGTTGTGTATTAATTCAACAATTTGTCTACTATTTATTTATTATTATTATTATTTTTTTTTTTTCATTTTCAACATAGTATATTGGTTGTTGAGTAAATGGCGAAAAAATATTCCCACTGTACATAAATAAATACATATATATATATATACACAACTGATGCCAAGAGAAATATCGAAATGAAGTTTTTTGAATTAAAAAAAAAATAATACTACAAGAATAATTAGGAGTAGTATTGGCATAAGTAACCATTGCTTCATTTTTTAATTGCTTGTTATTTATATTTATGTCAATTGGACTTAATCAAAATCAATATTGTATATTGCCTTCATACATATATATGTATATATATACATTGAAAAGTTTGTCTTATATTCGCAGTACATTATACAGGGTATAGTACAATTCGAATAGATCACTTGTTAAGTGTCATACGTTTATATAAGAGTTTATAAGCGCTTGGCCAGAAGCTCCGGGACGCATTGATTTATAGGCAACGATAACCTCTGTAAACGGCTGTTATATATGTATACATATATATATATATATTTACATATAGTACTGGTGAGTATTGCGACGTTGGAAAAGTCTTAGCAAAGATGTACATGTGGGGTCTTTTCCTGTACAAAATTCAACGAGAAATATAGGTATATAGAATATTTGCCTTTTAGTGGAAGGACAGAGGTCATTTATATACATATATATATATATACTATTAATCGAAGGAGTATTTGCTTTTATTATTAAGAATTTACATAGGGATAGATGTGATAAATAAATTTTTTTATTGTTATAATGGGAGATGAATAGTACTGTGAAGTAGTATTGGACAATGTTGGCGCATTGGAAAAGGTGCATATACTGCAATGCAGTGCACTATCACAAGGACGATTCTGCGCCCTCGAATATTCACGTCCACCGACCCCATCGCAAACAATATATTTAATTCATTTATTTTTGTTTTCTCTCTATTATATTATTTTCATTGAAGAACATTTATACACACGTCTATCAACATTTAAATGCAAACATTCATGTGTGTATTTGATGATCAATTATTCGTTGTTGCACAGACGTTTGCGTGCAAATCAATGAGAATTGCTCGATCGTTGGACGTTTTAACGGTCACGAGTTTACCTAACGGTTGAAATGTGATTCCAATTTCTAGTTGCGACGTTAACTGTTAATCTTATGTATTCACTCAACTAGATCTTTATATTCCAAATCACGGCGACTAGTCAATTGCAAAACTTATCGTACAACATGTGTTTACATATGTCAATATTATATTGTCAATTATAAAAATATAAACATATCGCCTTGGACTGCATTAGATAGACTGTATAGTGTCTAAATTTATTACGTAACTGCATCGATCAATGAAATTCCTATTCTATTTTTTCGTTTCTTTTTTCCTTGTCTTTAATAAATTGATACGGCTGTCCATGTCGTGGCGACACATGGCCCTCCTTTTATCGATCACAGCAAGCACAATACCATACCATACAGCAAATATAAAAATAGGAACCGTAGAGGTATAGCATTGTATACTAGCGCGTTGCACTGTTTTATCGGATCCATTATATAAAAATTTAATAGCCAAGTTCCTTGCAAGCCCTCGTGCACATTTATACTTTACACCTGACACATCAATCTATAATGCCACAGTCGTCGAATTATAATTTAATTTTCGGGGATAATATTAATTTCAGTATAAGCGACGTGTCCATAGATATTTTTAACATTAATCCCGAACATTCACCTGCACTGATATTATTTGATCCGATATTAATTATTTCTGTGACATAATCAATCACTAAAATAGAGAGTTCATTTCCCCGAGATATTATATGCTATATTATTTTTTTATTTTTCTTTATATACGTACCTATAAAGATATATATATATATATATATATAAAGCGAGCGTATACATTATATTAATATAATCAAGTTACACTGCGGTGTCATCTTTCCATCATGCACACACGCATGTAATGGGCGCGAGTGCAGTTATATTGGGAAGTATCGTGTGTTGCATGATGGCATAAGGACAACGTTGCTGTGTAGGATAGGAAGGGCCGAGTTACACGGGAAATGAATTTTTTTTTTCCTTTTTTTTTTTTATTTTATATTATTGTGCTCAATAATACATATGTGCCGCTTGGCAGACGACGATGGTTCATCGATCGCCGTATGCCATGTAGTATATATATAGATACACGCGGGCCGAAGTGTCATTCATTAATTTACTGAACGAGTTTTCCCCCGTTCAGTTCTCATACAATAAACACATAAAGCACAATTGAATCATCTGCTTTCCATAAATTGTCAAACTCACTTATCTCTCCTATTTTTTTTTTCTTCCCTTCTTTTAATAAGTCACAATTTTTCCTTTCATTATCTCTACATTACAAAAGATTTATTAATTTATATCATGGCAATATTTCTTTTCTTTTTATTGTACACTTGACATTCCACCATGACAATTTATATACTGCACTCCCATATATCCATTGTGTTTATTATACCTGTTGCAGTGATTTTGATTAGATTACATGATGATGAAAAAAAAAAATACATTCATTTCCTTGTTTGCATGAGTAACACGAAAATGTGTTTACGGACATCTATATATCTACATATATAACATAAATAGATAAATATATATATATATACACGTATATTAACGCTCGTGCTCGCTCAGCGTGTAATGAAATCTGCGGATGGAAAGTGCAACACAACAACGATGAGGTGAATTCCTTATCTGAGAAAAGCAACACTCAGTTTAAACTGTCCTGCCTCTATATATACATATTGTAAAGGTATGACTATATGCGCGCGTGGCTGTTGAAGCCAATGTAAGTATATATATATTACATATGTAATAGGAAAAACAGGAGAAATAATCGTATAAGGACGAGAAGCAGGAGACCGTAAATGGTTTGAACGTTGGTAAGTGCACGCGTGCACTTAGGTTAAAAACTTGGATAGACATAGATGGACTTGTGGAAAATATATATCCACTTGTGAATTATTAGTTGTAGATATAAGTGCGATATATAATAAATGAATAATCGCGGGAATCATCAATACTTTTATATTCAATTGTTGATGCAATATTTAATAATTGAATTAACACCAATTGCACTAATATTATTAGGATTGCACCGGTATATAATAAATAAATCAGAGTGAAAATTAACTGGATACTTGTGACAACAGTGCAGATGGCACGCCTGAGATTTGTGTCGTCAAGAAACTCGAGCGATACAGCTTTGGATGGTGGGTAACATGATCGGCAACTCTTTTCTCTTTCTCTCTCACTCTCTCTCTCTCTGAGTCGTATAGTGCTCATACAAACACACATACCACTGTATATACACACTACACGTCGTCATCTTCCTTGCCATCAAACGCCACACTAGAGTCCATTGCTCTCACTCGTGTTAAAAATAGCCACGACTAAATAACAAAGTTATTTATGAAATAAAAGAAAAAAAATAAATAATAATAACAATAATAATAATAATAGTTAGTATAGTATACTAAGTTGACCATTATTTTATACTTATGCCTATTATCGTTAAAATCTAAAATCCAATTTCGGGATTTTAATTGAAATGAAAAAAAAAAAATGATATTCCCAGTTGGTGATGAATATGTTTGGAATTCGTCTTGACTCTCATGTACTACCTGTATACATATATATATATATATACATGTATATATGTATAACTATACTTGTTTCAACAGAAGGAACGTGCTGGCAAGGCTGCCTGGAGGACGCGTCCAGGAAATGCCGGGTCCTCAGGAATGCAGTCGATACAAACAAACGAAATCCATTCCAACATCTATATGTACATATATATTTATGTATAAATATAAATATATGTATATATATATATATACATTTTTATAGGCATGTATTGTGGGTTCTGTGGTGTTGCCACCATACAAACAGCTGCGAGAATGCTTGAGAATTTTGCGATGCAAATTCTAGTTCTATATAATGGCTTATGGCGAAGAAGTTCTGGCTATTGAACTCAGGGCTTCGAAAACCAATATATATTTATATATATATATATATATATATGTGTGTGTATCAGTTAGTGTGGGTGCTTGATAAATAAAATATGTCTCATGGGGTGAATGAGAAAAAAAATTGTACGAGAATATTTAAAGTCCGTGCACTTGAATGGCTTCATCTGAACACATTAATACTTATAGATTATACTAATTGTATTATAGTTTTATTGTATTTATTCATTGAGTATTTTGTTGCAGCACAATATTATATTTAGGTAATTCAGTATCGTTTCAACTCATTCAACATCATTAAATCAACATGTGGCATATACCTATATTTATAGTGAATGTAAAAGTGCCTGGAGCATTTTGAATACAACGCGCGCGCGTGTTCCATTATTGTTTGCATATCTCTTGTTATATAAAGACCACTTTGAATACATATAGAGTTGGACAAGTGCCTTCGCACCAACATGCATATCGATAGGTTCTAATTCGAGGTAGGAAAAGGGGAGCGCGTGAAGGATAGGATAGAGCGAAAGATACCTTGTAAAAACGTATAAGCGAACAGGTGCAACTCCAGAACCAGTGGCCGCACCTCGTCTTCCCTTCTCGGTTCATCTCTATTTTCTATATCCTTATGCTTTGCTTCTCGTACGTATATATATATATATATATATATATATATATAATACCTACACTACCTCATATTTCTCGAGGTCTCCCTTGTTTCTTCTTTATTCTTGGTCTCTAATTCATGAGCAGGCGAAATGAAGAGAAAAATAAAAAAAAAACAAATTTAATCGACCGCTTCCTCTGCCTAGCAAGCTATGTATGAACACAGTGGAGTTGATGATGGAAGGACGACGGGAGCTGCAATCTCTGTGTGTATATATATATATTTATATATTTTAGTTGAAGAATATGGTGTGTTGCTGTTGAAGGTTGTTAGAGTATTGGAATACGATGTATGATGCTGTAAAGACAATTATACATTAATGAATTGCTTCCTTTGCAATGTATTATTGGAAAATAATTGTTTTTTTTTTTTTTTTTTTTGGTTGAGGGAGTTGGCGTATGTTGGAGGCGTGAGTGATATTGAATTTAGAATTTTCACGGTATTAATATAAAAGCTATATGGCTATTTCCGCATTAACATTGTGAGTAGCTTTTGTCACAGTGCCAACAGCCATTCTCCCACTGTTTTACTCGTGGGTCATCCGGTTAGGTTGTGTCTGCGTTCGTGGCATTTTCGTTCAGTCTCATTTACGTTTTATGAATATATATATATATATATGTAGACATTGATATATGCGTGGCAGTTGAGATTTTTTTAATTTATTTTCATTTTTCGTTCAACGAGTTTTGTGCGGCGCGTGACAACTCAATTTTCGTCATCAAGTGAAAGTACGTACGGAATTCTTAAGGCCGACTGGATACGATACACTTATATTGCACAATATCATGCCAACAGGTGCATTGTCTATATGCTATAACCGCAGTATCCACCTTAACATTATGTACATATTATACCTACACAACTTTTGGATGTATGTACAGTATATACTGAAATTATATTTATTATTATATACAGTATTTTTTTTTTTTTTTTTTTTTTTTTGGTTGTCTTGAGAGATTGTAGTTTATAATAAATGACCGTGAAGAGCGATTCGCTTTCTGCGGATATTAATTCATTTTCTTTTTTCTTCTGTTTATATTCATACATATATTTATAAAGATATACATTTGTATTTTTCCCGCAATATTGGTAAGCTTTCCATACAAACATATATATATATAGGAAAATATAATTTCTATATAGATTATTATCTGCTAGAATTTATTTTCCGGATATTAAATGCATTATTCATTTTTATTTGTATATAACTGCAAGTGTTTATGTATTTCTGTAAGTTGGACCAAATGAATTGACAGAGATAACTAATAAAATAAATACATGTATATATAATATTGAATTTTTAAAACATTGAATAGAGATCAATTATAATATCGCCATTCATAAATATGCCTCTCACTTATGGTTCATTTAAAATGGTTATATAAAAATATTTTATGTATACTATCGTGTAGAGTGGAAATGATGCTTGTGAATGAATGTGTTCATATAAAGGATATCTTTCTTATGAAATGGGTGAATTGACTGCTCTCGCAACATTGACAATGCTGCTGATGCTGCTGATGCTGATGTTACTGTCGTTGTTGCATGGTCGCATATATAATATTTGTTTGGCCACAGCTCAACCGCTCACAATATATACATATATATATATATATTGAGGCGTCAGGGCGTGTGGTCCATTCGCACCAGACCGCGGCACACTAATAATGGGAGACGTGGATTAACATAAATCTAATGGCGGTACACCGTAATGACTACCCGTAGGACAGGTGCGTGAGTGTATTATGGCATTTCAGGAGAGCAAGCAAAATATATTGTGAATTGTGGTTGTAGATATGATGGCACCTGTTGTATTCATTGGTAGAAAATATTCATCCAACAACAAATAAAAATACAATATGGATATTTTTCATTTTCTCAATTTATTTTGTCATGAGGACAGTATTAAAGAATTGAATAAAATTAGTGTTTAGTGGCGGATGTCCACGATTTATTATATATTAATGTATATTGTGACGATTTATATATTTCCTTGTTTATTTTAGATAAATCATGTTTAAACGATTGGCTAAATCGAGAAGACACAGTGCTGATGAAGTGGCCGGTGGCAATTTGTCATCAGCAACAATATTAGATCATCATCCATTGGGACTTTTACCATCAAGTAGAAAATCTTTGGATATTGTGTCAATTGATGGGCTTAAGACAAGCGACATTATCCGCGGCTCGAGATTAAAATATTGCCGAAGGAGTTGTGGCGATGCATCAACAGCTATACATCAGACGTTATTGTCGCCGATGGACGATAATGGACTTGGACAACGTCAAGATGTTGATACTGATTATCAAACTGTCACCGCTGTGCCAGCATTTATTGTCGAACATGAACCGGAAAAGCAAAAAGGTAAAATATTATTTTATTTTATTATTTTGTGTTTTTTTTTTAATTTAATTTTTTTTCTTTTTATTTCATTTACTTTGTTGATATGAGAAAAAATTCTACGAGCAGTTTTATTTGATACTGTGTTCAGGCGATATAAGCGCAACGATAAGAGAGAGAGAAAAAAAAATATTTTTAATTGATCACGAAGCATCTGAACAATCCGGATATTCTGGAATATATTTTCTACATATATATAGTTAACCAATCTGATAGAGTAGCGGCAGGTAGTCGCTTTCTACCTTATTTTTTTTTATACTTTATCGTTTATTTTTATCTTTTTTCTTTTTTTTTTTTTTTCTATTTAATTTATTTAATTTTATTTTCTTGCGCAATGGCAGTGTCGCCTGATGTGGGGTGACTGTAAGTGGTTATTGGCCACGTCGCGGAATAGCAATATATACGTGAAGATGAGACTCACATATACATGCGACGAACTACGATAAAGACACGCAACACACCATGCGCCATACAGTATATAACTATATATATATATATATATGTTCATGATGCAAATTTTCTCTATTTTATTGATAGCGCGAGTCTGCTGTATATCCCCGCATATTGGCTCGCAAAGCATCAACGACGCCAAACCGGAAATTATTACGTTCATACATATATAGTTGGCGATCGAGTGTAAAAAGATTTATAACACGAACCATCTGAGAATATAATACATAAATATATATTTAAGTATATAAAAAAATTGCGTTTGCAAAAAATAAATCATAAAATTTTATTCTTCACATTAATCAACACAATGATTAAATACTGAAATGTGTTAATTAAATATAGCGTCAATAGTATAGGTACATACACAGCTGATTTGAATATAAGAAACGAGAGAACTGTATACCTGGAGGCGTTATCGTGAAACACGTGTACTCAGATATCACTATATGTATTTTACATTACAAGACAATCGATGGCAACATCAATTATATACCGGTCATGATGTTGATGTTGATGATGATGATGATGATGCTGACGCTGATGATCCGTTACCTCCGAGTTTACACCCCGAAAAAGTAGTCCCAAAATACGCGGAACCCGTCTACATCACTATATACTGTAAAGAATGGTACTCTGTTTCCCATACGGGGCAACGCGCGTGCTTTCTCATCAAGACGCATAGTGGCCATATGTCAGGTGCATCATCCGTTTGAGTTTTTCTCGTCGCATATTGTGGTGCGTTCCTGCGCCAAGTAACTGCATACTATGGCGTATACGGTCGTGTCGTTCAATTCTTTTTAGTTGGAAACGATTCGGGAACAGTCGTGTGTATATGTTAGTATGTGTTCATGTTTTTTTTCAACCCACTTCAATGGCCTGTTTTACGTTCCGCTCATTGGAATGGTCCAGGTTCGATGTATATTTATAATTTCTTTTCTTTCTTTTTATTTTTCTTTCTCCTTTCAGGATTGGGCGTATGGGGTCGACGAATGAGCAAGAAGATCGAGTCCTTTCGTAGAATTGGATCTAGGGAATCTGTTTATGCCTCAAATAGAGCTGACGACATTATCGATAATAATAATGATCACACTGCTAGCAATAACAATTTTAATAGTAACATTAATAACAATAGTAATAATAATAATAACAACAATGTAATTAGTGAAAATGGAGAAAAATTGCCGGAGGCTAAGAAATATGACTATAAAATGTCGACGCGACGTTCACCATCGCCATTCAAATCATTTTTTATTCGTATGGGCTCAACAGGAATGTTGAATTCAAGCAAAGCAAACCAAAAACTTCGTGTGGCCGATGATAAATTTAAAACACCAGAGAAAGACAATTTATTTAGGAGTTGTAGTACATCACAATTGAATATCAGTCCAACTTATGTGAAAGGTGATGATCCGTCAGAGGGAATCGATCTGCAGATAGCGCATCGTAAAGATAAAACGATGTCGTGTGACAATCTTGCAAATAATAGCAACGATAATTTATTCGATGAAGCGCCATTGAATGGTTCAATATTATCAGGCAATGATACCACCTCGGATTTAGGTTTTGTTGCGTGTGATTTCACCCATGCAAAAAATGATACACTGCGAAAGTCGAGCAGCTGCGATTTTAAAGAGACAAAAAGACTAAATTTCCCATATGCATTTCTGCGTTCAAAACTCTCAGTATTGCCAGAAGAACGTCATGGCCCAACTGTTACTAAAGATGAGAGGCTTTTTAAAGCAACATCGGAGGAGCATTTTCCGGCATTGAGAATTGAAGAGTCATTTGACAGTACAACAACCCTCGATCGAAGACGCAATAGACACTCAACTCGATGGAGCACACCAACTAATACAAATAGTAGCCAAGTGCCTGGTTGCAAATTTGCAAGACACTCGTATGCTGAATATCGAAACGATCATATGTCCACCAATATTTCCAATTGCCAATATAACGATAAGAGATACGGATTGAATTCCAATCAGTTGGAAATAATTGATGGTGCTACATTGCAATCACTTCCTCCATCATTTTCCGTGACACGCCATGAGACAAGTGATTACACACCTCAATTAAGTAAATTGCGATTGGCAACAGAATCAAATGCCTCAACATCCATGAATAGTGAATGTGATGTTATTGCAACGTTGAGGTATCATCGTAGAAATTCAGCGCCATGTCCTGAACAAAGATTGTCGTCGCATTATGTCAGCTCAAATGAATCGGGATATGACAGTGATGGAGGTGGCAGAGGTGAATCTACTGCTGGATTCGAAAATGAAATTGTCGGTGTTAAATGTGTAGATAGTTCGGACACAAGTAGTATCATCGACTCGGAGAATGAAAAACCCGTGCGAAGTTCGACGCCTAATGAATGCACAAACTTGACATATTCGTTGGATATTAATCGGACAAAATTCACCAGTGTTAATAATGAAAAAAGTGAAATGGAAATCCATGATGGAATTGACGGTTTCACATGGCATCAGAGTACATCCGGACGATTATTACCCAGTATTCATCAGGTTTCCTACGATGATGAAAATTCACCAATGGCATGTTTGGCAATTCGTTCAGACAGTTGTCAAAATAATCGAATTGAGGAGCAACTGTCAATTACACCACCGCATCGTATTCGATTACAACAAGATAAGACGAAATTTCTCACTGATATAATTCAATCACCGCGACGAGTGAGAAGATGTAGAGTTGTTCAATTGCACCGACGTGACAGAAATGAGAGTCTTGGAATTCGTCTGGCTCAGCAGCGCGTTGGTGAACTGAAATATATCGTTGTACAATTGGAGAGTGACGGTATAGCGCACACGTAAGTAAATTTTTCGTTTTTTTTTTTTTTTTCAAGAACGTCATATACAGTTTGAAGTTGATAATTTAATTTATTTGCAGCGATGGTAGACTGAGACTGGGTGATGAAATCGTTGAAGTTGAAGGAAAAGAATTGAAGACTATACCGAGCCTTGAACAAGTCCAAGAATTTCTCAAGTCTTTTACGGGCAATCAAGTGCGACTAACCACAGCATACGAGGAAACTATGCTCGATGGATATGTGGAAGAACCAACTAGTATTCATGAAATAAATGATCGGGTTCAAAATTTAAATACATCTAAAATTTCTTCCATCTATGATTCACAATTAAACAATCAAAAATATCGAAATTTATTGATAAAAAAAAATTTTAATTTGCAACAAGACAATATTCAACGGAGAAAACGTCCAACTGATCTCCCGTTGAACTTTACGACCACTTCCAATCGCAATGATTCAACAGAGTTGACAGCAGATTTGGATAATTATTTAACGAAACATATGGTTAGATTTGAGAAGGGAATTGGCAGACCGAGTCTGGGATTTAGTGTTGTTGGTGGTAAAGACAGTCCACGTGGAGATATGGGCATTTTTGTGAGACGAGTATTTCCCGGCGGGCAGGCCGACGCCTGTAAAACTCTTTTCCAAGGTAAAATATCTCGAATATTATTATCTAACTCACTACTGCAGCATATATAAACTAAAAGAAACACATAAAATTGCGCGTTCCAAGTAACAACAGTTTCACATTGCAATTCATATTCGAGTCTGTATTCATTTTGTGTTTGAAGTGGGAAACGAAGAAACGTGAGACAACTAAGCACGTAGCTGTCGTGTATTCACATCAATGGTTCAACACCAATCGAACATGAATTGTTAATTTTTCATATAACGTGGTTGGCATTACAAATATTATTCGTTGACGGTGTATAAATACGTGTAGGGTTTGAAATTCTTCTGTTGTCTTTCTCACTCTCTGTCGGCTTAAATAAAAATATAAAAAAAAAAAATTAACCGTAAGCAATATTAATTACGTGTCAACTTGTTGGAATTTTGCATTACTCATTTTGTTGGTCTCGCAGTTGTTATTCATTCTACCTATTAAAATCGATATTTTACAAGACATTAATGTTTTAATGGCTGTCAGAATATATTTACTATTGATGATTGACAGTTATTAACTGATAGCCGATGGGTTGATCGCGTATGACAGTGAATACACATTTGTGATGGAAAAAAATAAGTGGAGCTTGTCGATATTCACGTGGGAATAACACTCTTATTTGGGTTACAATTATATTAATGTATAAAGTGTTGTGTTTCAGGTGATGAAATTTTATCGTTGAATGGCAAACAACTTCGAGGATGTACACACCAGGAAGTTATTGAGCTGTTCAAAGCAGTTAGGGAGGGAATTGTGGAATTAGAAGTGGCGAGGAGACACGGGTAAATATTTATCATTGTAATAAAATAAAATTATATCGAAAATAGTTTGTTCATTGGGAAATTGAATTTGTTTTAGGTATCCAAAGACTGCAATAAAACCTACTACCCATTGAATTGTGGAATAATAATAATAATGGACGATACGAAATATCCACCGCATGTGCTTTTAATTTAGACAGATATGTAGAAGTGCGAGTGCAAATTTATATTGATGCGTGACAAGTTTTAGATTCTAGTCTTTATCGTAAATGGATCTTCATATTTGTTACAATTAATTTATTTGTCCATAAATGCAAATTATATTGCTGATTTTATATTATTGAAATTTTTTTTTTATTCTATTCATTAAAATTTTATAAGAACACGTTACGATAGTGCAAGGTCACTAAAAATACATGTAGATGCTTTTTAAAAAATAGTGAAAGGGATAAGAGGAAGAAAAAAGTTATAATAATTACGAAAAATTCCATCGATTTTTCTATTAAAAATTTTTGATACATTAAATAATAATACATATTTGTTTTCATGATAATCTGGACGTTGATTCATTTACATTATTTACAATATTAATATATATATAAATAAATGTTTGTTTATTTATTTTTAATTTTCACAAATTCGGAATATCGTGACGATCAGTTTCTAATAGAAGATCAGCGCACGATTTGGCTTTGGGTATCCTGAAACAATTGAGAAAAAAATGTTTAAACAATGAAATGCAATACGTAATGAACGTGTAAGAGTAACATTAATGATCTTATACTCACTGAATATCTCGTTGTTTAATTCTTCGACAAAGATGCAATGCTAACGGACCATTTTTAATATTGCGGAACAATTGAACAGCCTCTCGGTGTGTTAAATCGTGAGAGACCTGTCCATTGACTGCGAGAATTTCATCACCTGCTCGCAATCGTCCATCTTCTGCAGCTTGCCCACCAGGCAACACTGACTTAATGAAGATGCCTGCATCAATATATTCAATACAATTTTATATTACAATAGTTCATAAATTATATTATTTATTATATATTTATTTCATTTTTACCGATGCTTCCTTTGGGACTGTCTCTTCCACCAACAATTGTAAATCCTAAAGATTTTTTCCCCGGACCTTTTTCAAAGACAACTGTATGAAATGTCGAGAGTGAACTGCGCGGTCTTCTAGGCAATGTACAAAAATTTGAAACACTTTTCGGCTCATTACAAATTCCATTTCCATTATCGGATATTATTGATCGATTCGATTCATTTCTTTTATCACGATAGTGTTTGGAATTTTTTTTAAAGTGCAATTTTGGAGAGTTCACAGTCTGAACAATAATCCCATGGCTATTAATGTCTGCAACAACATTCTCATAATCAACACTGCTCTCTTTCAATTTATTTTTCATTGTTTTGGGTTTTTCAACATCGATATATCTGGATATTACAATGTCCACTTCACCTGGTGTATTACCACTACCAACGACATTTCTAGCCTCCGCCATAGTGAGCCCTCTCAAACGTTTTCCATTTACAATAAGAATTTCATCACCTATTTTCAATGTACCTTCCTCATCTGCAAGGCCATTGGGAACAACGTGCGCTACCAAATATCCCGCACTTGACTCTGATGTTTTTGCTATAAAAATTCCCAATGATTGGTCAGTACTTTCACGAGGAAGTTTAACAACAATTGTCTCCATTGTAAAATTTTTCGATCTGATTGCAGGCGATTGTTTAGTAACATCGCCCACACGATCACAGTCTGTAAAATTCAATTGTTCACTATTCAAAATTTCCTTCGAACATTGTTGAATAAATTCGCTATTGGTAGCCCGTTCAGTTGAATTGAAATAATCCCGTTCACACTGCGCTAGTGCACCTATTGAATGATGACATTTTGAAACACTTTTATTTAATTGTCGACCAATTATTGGAGTGCGTGAGTCTGGCGATGAATTGCAAGTGTTTACGACATTTTTATCCAGTTCACTGATTGATTTACATAAATTTCTTGGTGGTAGAGATGGCGGTGATGACGAATCATTGATTGTAGAATTGGCAAAACCCGAAGCACCGCTGCTGCATCGATCATCAAGAACTGAACTTGTGGCTGAGCCATTATCCAAAATTCCCGAATCATTATCATCCTGATCCTGATCATCAAATAGTGGATTAGTTCGAAGTTCATCGAGACCGGGCAATGTTCCATAAGAGAAACTACGTAATCTCGTTCGATGCTCTTTATCTTTAACGTCTCTCTTGTAAATTTTTGCAATCATTTTACCAGTTGAACTCTTAAAATATCGATCTTGCATCACACGAAATTTCACAGCAAGACAGCTAGATGAAGAAACACTATCGAATTGTGTTTCTACCTCTATTGGCAATTTGCTACTGTTAACTTGTTCTAGCGATATCTTTGACGATTTCAATGAATTAAATCCCAAAGTCAATTGTTCATTCAAACTTTTTCGCGACGATGTTCTTGTATGACTTTTTGAACGTCTTTTCCTCTTGGCATGAGTCTTCTCTTCCTCAGTGATCTCTTTAAAATTCATATCGCACACGGATCGTCTCAAATCCTGATTCCTCGTCAATCCACGTTCTTCTAAATGGCACATAGATCGATATTCATCGTTGTCACACTGTTCCAATTCGCGATTGGCCATTCTATCCTTGAAAAATGTTAATCGTGTATTCTTGACTTTGTCAAGTAACGGATTTCTTTTTTCACATGATATTCGTCGCTCCTCCCGCACCGTTTTTTTTTCCTTTCTACCATCGCTGCATCGTTCAGTCGTCACTTGGCAAGTATCAAGATTGTAACAATTTCGCTCGGATTCAGAATTGGATAATTTACGTTGTGTCCATCGTACCGGCGACATATCTGCAACATATAATAATACCATCACTATGTAACACAATAAATATATACATTAATTATATGACTTTCAATTCAATATCCTATGGAATTATATTTTTTTCTCACACTTGAAAACATCACACATCGCAACAGATATATTTATTTGCTTTCCTACGAAACCTGTTGCTATTCTATTTTATTTTTCTACAAGTCTTTGCAAGAAATTGCATGTACGGGATTGTTCTCCTCACAATATGTTTCATGCACACGACGCGACAGAATGAATGTCTCCATGATATAAAAAGATATATATACTGTGTATAAATGACGACATGAATATATATATATATATATATATATTCGTGTTATTTCTACCGTGACGTATTTCATGCTTATTTCGTGCGTACGAGTAGTCAGGATGTTCATGAGGCATGCAGGACATCCCGTATACGATTCATTCTTTAACCCGAGTAAGACATAAATGACAGTCTTGGACAGGTCAATAGAGCGGAATCAAGCACAGTACGTGCATAAATGTACAAATATATATATATATATATTAGGTACTTCGTGAACATTTGAGTTAATTTGGATTTCTATCTACGTTTGTGAATTTAATGTAGCATAACGTATACCTACAAAAATGTTTATTTAATGAAATCGCTTATGGACGAAGAATGTCTATTTTTTTCTGCTATTTTTCGAGTGTAATATACTGTGTAATTAAAACTATATTAGTTAATTTTCACCTCTTCTCAACGGTGACGTGGAATTACAGTGAAGTGATTCACATTCGATATCTTCATCAACACGAAGTGGACTCAGGCTCAATAATTTCGGTGGCTCGGTGTGGCTACGAAACCAACGCATCCTGCAACAAAATGAAATTGATATAATATCTAAATTTTATCTGGCTATATTTTATCAAATTATGGTGTAAATTGTGCTTATGACTGATGAATTAGGTATCGGTATGTCAATAAATCACAGAGGAGGAAACAGAGAGAGGGAGATCAACTACACAGATGGGGCAAGGGACTTTCTCCAATACGAATATGTGTGTCATTGGCCCATTGATCGAGTATTTGGCTTCGTACTTGTTTTCACTTTTTGCTAATACAAAAGGACTGTGTTTGTATGAATGATTTATCAATTATATGTACAAATTTTTATTGACAATCTGTCGTGATCCAGAATAACAAGTGATTGTGTCATGTGAAACGATAGAAAAACGTAATAGAATGTGTTTGCTCTCAAATTTGTTTTATAATTGCATCCAGGAAGGTATTGACAACAAAATTTATTTCTTGGGATTATTTGATTGCATCATTTCCAGGTACAAGAGTAATTTGTCGACTAAGGAGAATAATTATAAATATGTGCAGTTGAAATGGTTCTTTTTTTTTTTTTTTTTGGTTTCCCCTTTCTCATTCATACGATAATAAAAACTGTGAAGAAAAAAAATTTCAACTTATTTGTCTGTAAAATTGATGATGTAAAAAAAAATGATCTCAAGTATAAATTACTAATGTTGACATGGTTTATAAATAATAATTCCAAATGTCAACTGTGTACATATATACATATGTTTATGTTGCGTGAAACTGACAAAAAAAAATCACTACGATAAAGTAACCATGCCATTCACTTTGCTGGAAGGCTATTAGGAATTTTCTACATCTATCGTAGAAATAATGTGCAAACCTACATATGCAGCATTTGGAATTGAAACTCTTGTACCACTTTCTCCGTCCTGATAAATACCTCGGATGAAACGGATGCAATTATTTATATATCTATATTTATATTCTTTTTTAAAATTATATAGTTAATGTTTGCTATAACTAATAATAGAAACTATGATATTGTTTAACAATAACCAGACAAAGTTTCATGACAATTTACCTATTATCATTTACATAAAATTGTATCTATCAATTTGAAATAGTTCTAGATAACAATAGCTAAATTTCCAACAGACTTTTCCACCAAATTTCCAACAAAAAAAACTTTACATTTTCATTTGCATAAACCAACAGCTACATTACATATACTGTCTCTATCTAAATAAAACCATGAATTATCTCCTAATTTACAGTAGCACCAATATTTACACCCATTGTTAGTTACAATTTCCGCATAGCTAAAAATGATGACTATAAAATATTTGCGATTTGTGATTCAACGAATGGGTCAAGGGAAACATGGGTTTTGCCAATGAGATTTTGATAGAAAGCTGACCCCAACAACAAACCGGGTTGGACGAGTCTCAACATTATGTTTATGTATAAATACATGCGCGGGTCTAGTTGGAATGACTGGAGAGCGTTGTGTATAGTGGTGTGTTCGATGGCCTCTCACAGCATTATACACGCACCGCTGAGGTGAACTATCAAGGCCGTCGAGATCCTTTTATTTCGTGGGGTATTTGATGAGCGTGATGCCAAGCATACCATGGTAAAATAGCCATATAACTATTGCTTCCAGCCCTCCTCTACATAAGGTAGCACTCATCAATGATATTATTCATTATATTTATTATACATTAATGGATAATTTGTTCAGATAAATCGTAGATGTATTTGGTCTTCTGCTATTTTACCTATTCAAATATCAACAATCGTGTGTATTCATACAAAGATTGATAGAGCTCAAGGACGTTGCAGGCAGCTGTCCCTTCAAAATTGATTGAATAGCGCTGACAACATTTGACAGTCAATTAACAGAATAGCTACAGCAATATATTCAATTCGTAATTTGAGATACTTTTCCTTGCACATATATATATATATTTTTTTATTAGGCGATTCACCTGTATACATTTTGCAAGAGATCAATGCACTGCAGTGGTTGAGTATCATAAATATATTTTTAACATGTTTCCAATTTCACCACAGTTACTCAATACGATGCGTGTTAGCTATTATTTCTCACCACTGCACTGATTGAAATGCACGATTGAAAAATGTCAATTGAAAAATAAAAATGTAACCGTGTATATAAATCAATGCTAGTATGCAAGTATCCCAATCGATAATGAAAAGGCAAAAAAAGAAAAGAAAAAGATAAAACGTCATTTTAAATAGTGGAGTGCATTATTTCAAGCATAAAATAAAGAAGTAATAGGTAGAAGCTGGCGGTTGATAATTATTCCACATGTACAAATACCAATTGACTTTACACTGGATATATATATATATATGTATTTATATAGTCACCCGCCAAACTCACATATATATGCGCTCTCGTGCAGACTTTCACTCTATTCACGTTACTTAATCTTCATGATTTTTTTATTTTTTTATTTATTTATTCCTTTCGCTATTGCTTGTGAATTTTCATCGTACAGAGAGCTACACAGAAATTGTTTCTATGCTGTGTGTGATACAGCAATTAATTCCACGTTCCTCTTCATGCAATATAAATAGTTGGTATATAAAAAAATAAAGAAAATGGTCGATTGAACGAAGAAATGTAGCTTTGCTTGGAGCCCATTGCTTTCAACTACACTCGATCTCCAACAGTCTCACATCTAATTCATGTAATCCCAATGCATAACTGATGTTAAGGAGAATTGTAAAATGCATTGCATTCCATATAGGAAAGTACAGTGGGAGAAAGAAAAACAGTGAGATATAACAATCGCCCTGTCTCTCTTACAGTCTTCATCCACTATATCTTCCTTTTATTCCTCTTCTTTATTTTTTTTTTTTTTTTTTTTTCTCTTTTGCTCGTTCTCGGCCTCGGTCTTGACTCTGCCGTGACTGAAAGGCCACTCTCTCAGATATATCCTACGCGTCCAGCAAAGTCACGGTACAACTCTGATGGGCCGCCGCGCGAGTCCACCAACTGGATCGTATAAGTGTTCGAGAAACACCGAAGCATACGCCCGATATATATATATATATATATATATAATGCAGGTAAACCTGAATCATCTTAGGAATGCAATATTGCATCCTGGATTATTTTATTACATATAGAAAGTTACTACTGCAACAAAAATATCTAGTGTGATCATGCGTGAATTTTATTTTTATTTATGTATATGGCATTTCATCTTATAGTATATATTTTCCTCTTTTATTTATTTTTATATCATAAGAAAAATTAAAAAAATAGAAAAAAAAAAACGGCAAAGAGTCGTGTGATTATAGAGGTGATTGTATCTATTGGAACGACGCGGTAGCAAATTACATTTGGCTGCATAATATTTCACGCCGACGAATCAATTACGCACCACCCATATATATATACACATATGTATATATATATATATATATATATATATATATATATATATATATATATATATATATAAATGAGCGCCAAATTGTTTTGATCACGCAAACACATTTTGTTGAATCAGCAGTTTTGCTCTTTATTTTTTAATTCATGTTCAAGTGTAAACGTTTATTTTTAATTTATACTTAACACTTTTTATATATAAATATTATTTATTTATCATTTTCCATTATTCCGCCATTATAAACATCCATGTTGTTGGAATGATAATAATAAAATAAAGAGATAATAAAAATAATAATAAAAAAAAAATAAAAAAAAAACGCCACGACACAGTGTTATCTTTTATACATACTCGCACGGTAAATATATCTCTGTATCACTTGTCGACACACTGTATGACGAAATGCAAAGATGTTTGTGTCATATTCCCAAGCACACGCGTCTGAGGCTGCAGCAATTGTTCAACGACATACAGTCAACAATTTCATGAACATTTCTTTTCTTTTTTTTTTTTTTTTCATTTGTGTGATTGCATATAAATATAAATATAATATTCGCTAGAGTTTGATAATAATTCCATTGAATAGCTATTCATATTTTAACGTTGAAAATTTTATTAGAATTATGGTGAGGGATTTTATTTTTTTCAAGGAAATTGTTGCGAAAATAAAAAAATATATATAAATGTATCTGTAAGTATTGACATACTTTTTATTTAATACAATGTATCGAATGAGAGATAAAATGTTTCAAGTACCGGACAATTGCCTGTTCCAATACATGGACTCAATTCATAAACTTCCACTATATATATATATATATATATATATATATATATTTTATAGGTAAATGTTTATTATCTGTATATACCTATATGCATACTTTCGCTGTCGTTTTAAAGCGTGATTTTAATTACGAATTATGATTGCACATTGTTCTCGCAGTTTCCCTTTTGTGTGAGACCGCAACTATGAATAGTCGTTGGTTAGAAATATACGATAGAGAGTAACGTAACGAAGAAATAAATATTATTATGGATATTATGAATATTATGAAAGAAATGCGACACGCGGCATCAAGTGAATGTGTATAATTATATTATAAATATAGATATGTATTTATATATGGGACTGTCAAAAGATAAAGGAAGAGAAATAAAACTGCTTTCACATTAAATAGTTATAATCCTCTCATCTTCAATGCTTGAATATCAATTAAATATGACATAATAGTGCGATTTTACATTGAATTAAAATTCGGATATAATTCAATTGTAAATAATATGAAAGTGATGTAGACATTATTATTTATAACAATGAATTGATAAATTTTACCTGACACCGCCGTGGATGATGTCAACGCACCAACGTCACATATTAATCGTCAATGACCTTCATCGTTTGTTATTTATTTTATTTTTATTTTTCTATATCTTCTTTTTTTATTCCTGTATGTGGTCGGATAATGCACAGACGTGTGACATGTATATTTCAATTTAATTCAGTATTATAAAAACACACAAATATGTTTTATATAATTAATCAGTAATTGTTACAATATAAATAAATGAACGTGACATTTATTTAACACACCAACTATTTGTATACATCGGATAATGCAGTGCGCATCGAACGAGCGAAACTCAACGACTGAATGTTTCGAGCGACCTTTCCATCGGTCGCGGACTCACCCGCTCCCACTTCGATGTGTTTAAAACTCGTTACTGACACAGTGGAATTCCAGTGGACAATCGTTTACTTCACTCTACAATCAATATCTACGTGTCAAATTCCTATATTTTTAAAATAATATACAGTATATAACACAGATAATTATCACAAAATTAATGACACATTTGTATATTGTTTATTCTATCTTATCAATGCGCGCGTGCGTTTTAATATATATATATATTGTATTGTTTCCATTTGCGTTGTATTTTTTTGTGATTGTGCGCGAGTGTACAGGTGTTTGATAAATTAAAAAAGTTGTGATAATGCGTATTTTTATAGAGTGAAGTGAAATTTTGTGGCAATGCAATATGCATATATTATGTTGGATGAAAATTTAAGTTGAGGTGTACACTAAGATTTTGAGGACATGGATGCATTGGTAACTGTAAACATTATGATTGGTCATTTCTCGTCTTATGTTGAAGCATGAACGTCGGGTAATTTCGTGGTTTATTGCCGATGGCTAATAAAAATTTATCGCTGTGGTTTTAGCATCGCTGATTCAGGAGTGTGTCCGAGTTATGCACTCTATTCCAAAGGAACATGTGTATGTGTATGCGCGTATACACATGAGGATGAAGCAAAATGAAATGAAGATAAGAGGATAAAATAAAATTAAAAGTAAAATAAAAAAGAAGTGGACGAAGAGGATTTTAAATGGGTCAATAATTGCCCACTTTGATTATTCCAACTACGCAAATTAAGGATATTAAACTGCAAAAAATTACAGCTTTAAAGACAAACTGTACTGTCTATATAATTAATTATCGATATTATGCCATAGCGATTGTGAATGAAGAAACAAAATAAATTTTTTATATGTGTAAAAATATTTCATTTTATCAATTGAATGTAATGATAAGGATGTGCGATGTAAATTTCTGATAATTATCACGGTTTCATTTTGATTTAAGGGAATATTTTTAAAATCGCTATGTGTCTATAAATAATAAACAATATACCTGTTATTATTATTTAATATTATGCAGTCAATTTTTTATTTGTAAATTCAACAGTCATGTGAATAATTTCTGGCAATTTATCACTGAAATTTTAGACAATCCAGAGCACGAATAACTTAATATATTTCTTTTTAAATATATCTCGCCACATGTTCAATGGATGTTTGAGGTTATGAAATTTCCCGTTAACATATATATATATATATATTTAACATAACGACTGTTATACATATAAATATATATGTATATATATATTTTTTTACAAATTTATGATGGAGACTTATAGCTTTTGTAACGGTATGAATTATGTTCACAGGAAGATTTTATAGTGTACTCAATGACGAGAGAAAAATGTAGCCAAAAAGAAGTCACTACAATTACACTTGTATTGTTCTATACCTCGATACAATGGCGGCATATATAAATTAACCTGAAACATAATAATTTATTCGGAATTAATTGACCCGTCTCTTATAAATTTTATCGTAAATATTTGTCAATAAAATGATCCACTTGGTAATAATATTAAATAGTGGCGGTGAATAATTGTGAAATAAACTGGTGGCGCTATCTTGCATATGAATAAAAATTGAACACCAGATAGCGCCTATGGATCACTACTATAGCCATATATTAAAATTGAATATACATGAATGAGAAACGTTGGATGGCACCACTGCATTTAGCCACAACGATTTCTCATATATTCAGCGATTCGTATGTAGAAGACACGTTTACAATACGATAGTAAGTCCGACGAGCTGGCCATTTTGAGGAGATATGTCATGGTGTAGTAAATGTCAACAAAAGTGTTATTATTGCATGATTGTATATGTTAACAATCAACATTAATAAATTATCATTCGTATAAAAGATAAAGAGCAAAGGGATATTGATAATTGAATAGTTGACAGAGACATAACCGAAATATTGAAATACAACAATGAATCGCACTGATGGCTTGGTACAAAGACGCAGAGTAGTTAACAGTGCTAATTCAATTGGTCAAGATGGAAATTCTGAGCATGGTGGTATTTACAATGATCAATCGTCTGGTCATGGTGCGGATAATGATGGTAATTCAATAAAAGATCTCAATTGTAATCCAACAATTGATGAAGACTCGGATAAAGAAACGAGGTTGACATTAATGGAAGAGGTGTTGTTACTTGGGCTCAAGGATAAAGAGGTTATTTATTTATTCATATACCAAAGCAATAATATGTCTATATTTATATATGGATTTTTTATTTGATGATTGGAGTAATAAAACGGTATTGTATGATGCTGTGAGTAATATAAAATTTTTTTTTTTAGGGCTACACATCATTTTGGAATGATTGTATAAGTTCAGGATTGCGAGGTTGTATTTTAGCTGAGTTGGGACTTCGTGGTAGAGTTGAATTGGAAAAGGCGGGAATGCGTAAACGCGGTTTGTTAGCTAGAAAATTGTTGGTGAAAAATGATTCGCCCACTGGTGATGTGTTGTTGGATGAAGCATTGAAACATCTCAAAGAATATGAACCACCCGAACCAGTTCAAAGTTGGATTGAATATCTCAGTGGTTCGTTGAAGGAGAAAAATAAAACGAAAAAAAAAAAAAAAAAAAAGTAAATTCAATTTTATTATTGTTCAATTTTTTTTGATTATCTATTTATTTATTTAAGGTGAAACATGGAATCCCCTGAAGTTGAGGTATCAATTGAAAAATGTACGGGAGAGATTAGCGAAAAATTTAGTTGAAAAGGGTGTACTTACAACGGAAAAACAAAATTTTTTGCTATTCGATATGACAACGCATCCGCTGACAGACAATTTGGCAAAAACTCGTCTTGTAAAAAAGGTACATTAAGTGCATTACTGTTCAAATGGAATAATGATAAAAGCAATTTACAATTGCTTGTTTTAATCAAAGGAAATATACTATCTTATCAGTTTATTGTAATTGGCAGTTGGCCGTTGTGTTATCTGGTGTAGCTAATAAAAATTTTACGACAATTTGAAAATATGTATTTCAGATTCAGGAAGCGGTTTTGTGCCGTTGGGTAAATGACGCAAGTCGCATGGACCGGAGAATATTGGCGCTTGTATTTTTAGCACATGCTGCGGACGTATTGGAAAATGCATTTGCGCCACTCTCTGATGATGATTATGAAGTTGCGATGCGTCGAGTTAGGACACTATTGGAGCTTGATTTTGAAGTGGAAGCCGCTAAATCAAATGCTAATCCGGTATTGTGGGCGGTTTTTGCTGCATTCACCAAGTAACACTCCTCCAAACTCTGAAAATAAGGTATGAATATTAAATATTATTGTGAAATGTGGAAATGATCATGCGTGTGGACTAATCACCTTATTATCCATTTTCATAATATTCGAGACCAAATAATTGGTAATAATACAGTATAGCATAGTATAATACAATATAATATAACAATATTTATACAATACGGAAAAAAAAAAATTACGAAAACTTTTGGCATTTTGATGGGTTGGATTTATTGATTGTGCATATACCATGTCAAACTAAATGATAAGAAATTTTCGTACGAAATATATCATGTATTGAATGATTAGTCGCATTGTCATATAGCAATACCGTGTATATCGATTTTTTTTTCAATTTAGTACAATTTGTGAAATTTATTTCACAATGTGGAATTGATTATTATAAAATTTTCAACAATTCACATAAATTTCAATATTTCTTGCAAATACGTTGAAATTTTTGTATCAACACTTATTGCATGTTGGATAACTTTTTTCTTTCTTTGTTTATTTTTAACTTGGAAAATATATTTTACAACTCGATCAAATAACAACGCTTCCACATATATATATATATAGTCTGCAATGTTAAGTTAACATTTTTGTTATGGAAATTATGTGTACATGTCTTAATGGATGATTGCTGGACAATCGTGTTGTTGATAACCAAATATTCAGTGTTGCCATCGAGTATTGTTGCAATGGCATTGATGGTTCATGAGTAAAATTCATTATTGTAGAATATATACGATTATAACACGATTATCAGTTTGTGTTGATATGTCAACAGGAATCGATTTTGTGAGGATTCCATGTCACAATCACGACTTGAATCAACCATAGAGGATGTTGCAATTGACTGGCATTCGTTTAGAATGATTTGTGATATTGCAACATAAGGGTAACTTCCTTTTTTTTTT
>CAJUYH010000793.1:0-21558 GCA_910591685.1 Galerucella tenella
TGTCATATATGCGAGATTTTAATTTGTTGTGGTTACGTTAAGTGTAGAAAAGGTCGATTTTTATTAAGCACGGAGGACTACGAAGAAGAGGCTGTCGCTATTCAGCAGGAAATATTGCAAGAGCTGTATCCTGAAGAAGGGTTTGGACGTAGGAGTTACGTATTTCAAAATGCATTTAATATGCATGAAAAAATGTTTAAAAGAAATTTTCGGTTGACGAAAGATTTAACCACTAACTTAATAAATTTAGTAAGTATATTCTGTAAGTTCCTTGTGCAATTATTTATTATTTTGTCTCTTATTTTTTGGGAATCAAACCACAATAATGTTTTTCATTCTTTTATTTCGACGTTAAGTTAATCTTGACAAAGGTAGCTGGAACGCTACCGAAACGTCGAAATAAAAGAATGAAAAACATGATTGTGGTTTGATTCCCAAAAAATAAGAGAAAAAATAATAAATTCAGTAATACCATTTATGGAAGAGCCTACTAGGACATCAGCGCTTCGTGTAGTATCATAGGTGAGTTGAGAATTTTAAGTTAACTTCAGTTAATAGAATGAAGTTTAAAATTGCTCTGTATTTCAGGTATTTATGGCCCATAAATTTTTTTGCTACAGGGAGTTACCAGGTTCCAGTAGAGAGTAGTGCTGCAATTTCTGTTAGTCAATCTTCTGTTAGTAGAAGCATCGGTAAAACATTTTAAATAGACCTGAAATATTGAACCATTTTATTACTTTCCTAGAAATTTGCAGGATTTGGATAGAATTAGACAAGATTAATGTAATTTAATGATGAAAAACGTATTTCGGTATTAATATTGTTCAACATTTTAGTTTTTTCAATAAATATGGAATGCCTGGTGTTATTGGCTGTGTAGATTGCACGCATATTGCCGTTAATCAAATTCTTCTTTTTGATTATTGTTTGACTTCATTTGCGTTACTAGACACGCTTTCATAAATATACAGCATTGCCACATGTACATATGCGACAAAATGTCGAACGGTGATATTAATGTCGAAGGTGGTTCGAGAATACGATCTCAAATTTTCGTTCGACATTTTTGATCGAGATTCGAGAATACGGGCCCTGGTCGACCAACATTTCGTGATGATAAAAAATTGATATAGTTGCTGAAATGGTAGTAAACCCTACTTCCTCTTCAACTAAAGTTGCGTCTATCTGTGAAGTAAGTAAAAGTACAGTACAGAGAGTGTTGGCTAAAAATAAATTTCATCCATACAAGTTAAAAATGGTGCACCACCTTTCGGATGACGACCCCGACAGAAGACTCGAATTCTGTGAATGTATGACAAATAAAATTAGTCAAAACCCACATTACACAAAAACAATTTGTTTTAGTGACGAAAGTACTTTTTGCCTCAATGGAAATGTGAATACACAAAATGTAAGGTATTGGAGTGACACAAATCCTCACACCTTTCGTGAACAACATACCCAATTTCCAGAAAAAGTCAATGTTTGAGCAGGTATTTTGGGAAACCACATAGTTGGTCCTGTTTCCCTAAATTCAAATTTAAGCGGTGAAGTGTAACTGGAGATGTTACAAAATGCAATTGAGCCGTTAATTCTTGAAATTCCGGAAGATAATCCAGATGAATTCGGCCATCTGGAAATAACATTTCAACAAGATGGTGCTCCTGCACATTATTATGGTGCAGTAAGACGTTACCTGGATGAAGAATATGGAGGTAGATGGATCGGCCGGCGAGGTCCTATAGAATGGCCACCTCGGTCACCAGATCTGACACCATTAGATTTTTTTCTATGGGGGTACTTGGAATCCAAGGTTTATACTACGGCACCAGATAGCATTGGCGTTTTGAAAGAAAGAATTATTGAAGAATGCAATGCAATTTCAGCTGACACATTAGAACGAGTACGACAAGAGTTTACTAATAGGATGTATTCGGCGGCCTCGAATTGCGGACCGATTACCTGATTTTAATAATTCCGTACTCGAACTGCGGACCAAACCAAGAAGACCCCTCTTTTAAAAACCATGAATTGCGGACTAAGCCTTCCTCACAAATACGTACATCAAATTGCTATACACTCAAATCTATTACGGAAAATGAGGATGCAGCCTTCCTCACAAATACGTACATTAAACTACTACATACTCAAACCTATTACGTAAAACGAGGATGCAGCCTTCCTCACAAATACGTACATCAAACTACTACACACTCAAATCTATCATAGAAAACAAGGATGCAGCCCTTCTCTTTCGACTTGGTCCGCAATTCATGGGTCATTAAAAACACATGACAAATTTTGAAAATCATTTATGGTTTTTGGTCCGCAGTTCATGTACGCCCGATGTATTACTGTCAGGAAGTAGACGGAGCACATTTCGAACACTTGCTATAAGAATCCATTGTTGATATTTGATCAATTAAATTTAAAGAAATAATTTCAATAATTTTGGTATTTATTTAATTATCCGTGAAAATTAGTTTAAACCCAAACAAAATTAATATGGCTATGTAGCCAATGTCAATGCCTCTCAAACGAGATATCACTTGCCATAAGGTCCTATTTAAAATTATTGGCCAGAGTGGCACTGTGACGTCATCTATTACTATAACGTCACCTGTTACCATTCGTAGAGAAGTTTACAACACTTTATTTTTACCCTCCAAATTCTATTAATGTAAGTGTAGCTGTTCAAAAGATACGAGGGGGGGGGATTTTTGAATAGCACTGTATTATATTGGTTGGGATTCATTCTTATTGCATTATCAATTCATATTGATAGTATTATAATCTTTAAGTTATGTAAATCAATAAATATAAGAACAGTTTCTTAGTGAACCAGAAAGTTTTATTAAACATAAATGGGCACCCAGAACCAAGGGACGTCCACACATCCAATGTGGACACCCATTTGATACATACAGTTTACAGGTATCCGAGCTCAAACATTTGGCTAAATAAATAAAAAATTGATGTACAAATGAGTAGTGCACAGTGGTCTGGCTGCCATTATGGATAGCGGTCGTCCGGAGAATTTAGTTGTTGCTTCCGCGGCTTTTGTTGTGATGAGCTCTGCTTATTATTTAATTAAATGAAAACAAAAAAGGGAGAAGAAGATTGTGGATGGTATCATTAAATATCTAAATGACCGGCTCATTTTAATAAAAAACAAGAAATTCCTACACAATCTTATTTGTCCACTACAATTCAATTAAAAATCCGTCTTTACACTTTTGGTAGTCTTTGAAAATCAAATGAACAGTCGCAACTAGTAAAAGCATATTATTTGTGCATTTCTTTTGAGCGCCTCTACAAGTATAGACAAGTATGAATGAATGATCGTGAACCCTTTGACTCGGATCATTTTTACCGACCCGAAACGGAGCACCAACAAGTGACAATTAATTGTACAAGCAGGTAGACTCCGTTTCACAAAATAAGAACCCACTAGAAGTCTAGAAGTTGCAGCCGTATGCGCGAAGAAGCTGCACATAATATCTGAAGCTAAGCCTAAGGCCGGCGACACATTTGCGGTTGCGGCTGCGGGTGCAGCCGCGCGGTCACAACCGCTATAACGTTAACACATACAAGCATACACCTTGTCTTACCGAGTCCGTCAGTACAATAATCAACATGGATTTGGTAGAAACGGTTGCTATAATTTATGCTCAAATTAAGAAATCGAAGCGTAAAAAGGAGGTACTGGGTCCATCCTTCACACAAAACGCGCTTGACGAATGGTCAATTGGTCAATTGCATCTCCGTGGAAGAGAGATTAACAGTCACTATAAGGTAACAAAATAAATTTTATTCTTGGTAAATAAACAATGTTAAATTCTACAAATTTACAAATCTTTCGCTTAAGTCGGATGAATCGGTGGGTAAAAGGACAAGCTGTACTGTATGAGATGACTATGGGTTTGATTGTGATGAGTGAATGGAGAATGATGTGGAAGGAAGGTTTGGTGATAAATTGGCTGAGGAATAGGGGAATTATATGAAGCAGTTCGGAACTGATTATTAAAAGAGGGTTGAGGTGTTGTACTCGTATACCTTTGGAGAAGTTGCATTATTTCTACCCTAAAAGAAAGTTTCTGTTACTCTGATAACGTTTTAACTGTTGGTATCAGAGATTTAGAAAAGATTAAGTCGTCGTCTTCGATTCCAGATGGTGGTTGCTTATTTTCTAGAAGTGATAACAGTTTGTCTTCAAATGATTTTTTTTCTGGAAGGGATTGCTGGTCGTTTGATAGATGGTGTGGACCTTTCCGGAACGTCTTCGGTTTCTTCTGTATTTTCACTTTCTGGGCTTTCCGCTGCTTCCTCCACTACATTAGATTCAATACTAAAAAAATAAACAATGTATGCTTGTCCTTTTTTCAGCTGTAATTAAAACTTACTTTCGCTGTTGCGTTTGCGGAACTAAAAACTGCAACATGTTCAAGAAAACGTATTTTTTTGCTTTTTTGATGCTGCTGAGCCGCTCTTCGAATTATTTTTCAAATCTTTGGTAAAACGATCTTTGATATTCTTTCATTTTTTTTGAAGTTCAGCCCCTAAAAACACTCATTAAATTAAAACATGTTGTTCATATACCTGAAAACAATGATGATTATTTTCATATAATTTTATTTTAGGTATCTCACGACTGGAACGCATTTTGCTGCTTCGCAATACACATTTTTAATGGGAAGAAGTACGATTGCAACGATCGTTAAAGAATGTTGTCTTGTATTGTGGACTGATTTACAACCACTAGAAATGCCCGAACCTACTGTTGAATTATGGGAAAATATAGCAGAAAAGTTTAATCAGAGAGCCAATTTCCCTCACTGCCTTGGAGCAGTTGACGGAAAACATATATACGTGTAATGTCACCACAACATAGTGGGTCATTTTTTAATTATAAAAAATACTTTTCTATCGTCCTTATGACCATTTATGATGCCAACTATTGCTTCACAGTCATTGATGTAGGAGCGTATGGAAGAGAATCTGACTGCAATGTGTTTAGGCATAGTACTCTTGGTAAAAAGCTGTACAATAATGAGCTTTTAATACCTAACCCATCAGTTCTTCCAAATTCGGGTGATCGTGTTTACCCCTATGTCCTGGTGGGCGACGAAGCTTTTGCTCTGCACGACAATTTATTAAGGCCTTATCCAAGGCGTAACCTAACAGATAACAAGCGAATTTTCAATTATAGGTTAACAAGAGATAGAAGGTTCGTGGAATGTGCCTTTGGAATTCTGGCCAATAAGTGGCGTGTGTTCCATAGTAGCATATTAGTGCAACAAATATATAGTGGTTGTTTAATATACAACTTGTAAAAAGTAAATAAATCATTTCTTACCTTTTGGTCTTCTCTCTTCCGGACTCCACGAATTGTGGTTAGGACACATTTCTTCTAAAATCTTCTGCCAAGCAGTAATTTTTTTGTCGCGATCTTTGTATGCCTTGTCGGTAACATCCCACAAGCACGTCTTACTGTGCACCAGAACAATAAATTTTTCGGTATCGAAGACGTCCATCTTCAAAACAAGAAACAACATGTTGCATTTCGGACGGACAGCCTGCGCGACCGCGGCAAGATGCGGTTGCAAAGGCGGTTGCTGCCGCTTGGCCGCTAGTGTGGCACCATTTCATAAACAACCATGTATTTTACAGACCGGCGGTTGCGACCGCGCGGTTGCACCTTGTCATACCGAGTCCGTCAGTTCAATAATCAACATGGATTTGGTAGAAACGGTTGCTATAATTTATGCTCAAATTAAGAAATCGAAGCGAAAAAGGAGGTTCTTCCAAATTCGGGTGATCGTGTCTACCCCTATGTCCTGGTGGGCGACGCAGCTTTTGCTCTGCACGACTATTTATTAAGGCCTTATCCAAGGCGTAACCTAACAGATGGTGGATTAAAAGTCCTTTTGTACTTTACTATTTAATTTAATATCTCTTGATACAAATACTAGTTAACTGTAAACATCGAGTTGATGTTTCAGCACAAAGTCTTATTATATTATCTATATTATTGGAAGACCATCTATAAGTAATTTATTATAGTTTTGAATGAAGTCACGTACCTATATTACTCGTGTCTATGTTTATTAAATAATCCAAATATATTTCTATTTAATTGTTAAGTCAACTAACTGTTGAAATTAGCACAATGATCTACAGGGTGTCTACATGCCCACCCTTTGAAAGACAAAATTACAGGGTGATCAAACCTGGAATTTCGTCTCCTAACTAACTAACGCTGATATCTCAATTCAAACACTATTAATGTAGGTAAGTGATTATTTGCTGACAAAATGTATCATATTGCGTAATAAGATACTTGAATTTGACTCGAAAAAATGGTAAACAAATAATTAGGCAATTAAACTACTTATTATTTTTAGATGATCTTTGCATTTAAAATTCTATAGATTCTGCAGATTCTATAAATAGATAAAAATAGTTATTATTACTACAGAGAGGAATATAAACAATATAAATACAAATACATAACATATGTTGATATTTGGATACCCAATAACCTAAACCATAAATGAGAATTGAACATTAGCACTTATAATAAAAGTATTGAAATCGAAATATTGTGAAAACTGAATATTAAAAAATTATCCATTATATATGTTACCTTTCCTAAAAATTAATTGGAAATTTTTAAAATCAATATACCTATACTATACATATAAATGCTTATATAAAAAGATTCTAAAAACGAAATGAACAAAAAAAATATGAGAATATTTCATAATCTACTACTACTTTGCTCATTAAATAATTACAATCTGTTTTCCACAAACTACCAATGTCTTATTTATCTTGTTAATTTATTTAATTTGATTAAAAATTACTTTGAAAATATTTGTGCATTTTGTCAACTGTTTTTCATAATTCCTGCCCAAAAATATTAATTCAAATTATTACATGTTTTTTGCCTTTATTTTGCGTGTCAGACATAATTGTACTCCACCTGTATTTTCAAAAATACCTTATTTTTCATATTTTTGCATCTCTGTGCATTTTTATTCATAACTTCATTAACGTTGCTTAAACTGCCGACCTATGTAGTCGATACAGCGCTTGTCCCTCAGGTCAAGGTTGTCATTATCAGTTAACAACATTTTTCCGTTATCACCATTTCACATTTTGATCCACGATTATTCGTAATAATGCAGAATTCCTAAAGTGTGAAACTTACGTTCCCTCATTTCATATTAAAAAAAAATTTAAGACTGACATTCCGCTATAAAGACTTTATTCTCATTTATAAATTCTATTGGAACATATTAAACAAAAGAAAATTAAAAAACAGGAATTAGTCGAACATGTTGTTCAAAAGAAAATTAAATATTATTGATCAAAAATCAATAACATTATTAAGTAATAAAGTATCTGGCACATATAACAAAAAAAATTGCATACTCAAAATAATATATATATAACCAAAAATAACGTATTAAAAGTGAAAGATTAGAAATAGAAAGAAAAGTTATTTATTAATTGGGTTGCAGTTATTGGAAAAATGGTTCTGTTGATAAAAATAAAAATCTTACTAACCATGATAATTACAATTTAGGACATTGTATCAATAATAAAAAAAACTGGAATAAACTCATGAAAACAAGTTACAACAAATAATGAGCTTACCAAAAATTAACTATATAACTAACTATCTTCTTCCTAATTGGACCAACTCCATTTTTGATAACCATAAAACAATTATTCTTCTTCCAGTATATCCATAAAATGATTCCATAATAATATAAATTTAATAAATAATAATTGCTTAAATTCCATAATAACTCAATATTCCATCAATAGTATCCATAAAACTAATTCCATAAACTTATCCATATTCCATTATTAGTAATTTTATAGATGTATAACTAAATCTACCATATTATCAGCTACCATATTTCCATTATCCATATAAATTTCCCATTATAATTATGTAAAACTAAATTAATTTACCATGCTTTTCCATTCTTCTTCCATGCCACCTTCCATGAAATAAAATGGAAGTTATTTAATTTTTTCTCATTGCCCAAAAGGGCCCATCCATTTAATCGGTTCCAGTCCGCAGGATCGCCATATGGTGGATTAAAAGTCCTTTTGTACTTTACTATTTAATTTAATATCTCTTGATACAAATACTAGTTAACTGTAAACATCGAGTTGATGTTTCAGCACAAAGTCTTATTATATTATCTATATTATTGGAAGACCATCTATAAGTAATTTATTATAGTTTTGAATGAAGTCACGTACCTATATTATTCGTGTCTATGTTTATTAAATAATCCAAATATATTTCTATTTAATTGTTAAGTCAACTAACTGTTGAAATTAGCACAATGATCTACAGGGTGTCTACAACAAGCGAATTTTCAATTATAGGTTAACAAGAGCTAGAAGGTTCGTGGAATGTGCCTTTGGAGTTCTGGCCAATAAGTGGCGTGTGTTCCATAGTAGCATATTGGTACAACCAGATTTTGCAGTGATGGTAGTAAAAGCAGCTTGCATCTTGCACAATTTTGTTAGAAGAAGGGATGGTTACAAATTTGAAGACACGCTAACGTGCTGCTTAGATGATACAGATGTACACGGGACTGGTGGTCAACAACTACGAGGACAACATGTCAAAAATCTTTTTACTGATTACTTAGTATCGCCTGAAGGCAGTTTAAGTTGGCAAACTGATATGATATAAACAAATATATAGTGGTTGTTTAATATACAACTTGTAAAAAGTGAATAAATCATTTTTTGTAGTTTATAAAGTACCTATTTAAGTTATGAATTTTTCTTATCTTTTGCTCTTCTCTCTTCCGGACTCCACGAATTGTGGTTAGGACACATTTCTTCTAAAATCTTCTGCCAAGCAGTAATTTTTTTGTCGCGATCTTTGTATGCCTTGTCGGTAACCTCCCACAAGCACGTCTTACTTTGCACCAGAACAATAAATTTTTCGGTATCGAAGACGTCCATGTTCAAAACTTGACTGGCTAGATTTGTGGCCACGCGGTTAATGTGAACAGTCAGGCAAGTAACAAAGGCGGTTGCTGCCGCTTGGCCGCTAGTGTGGCACCATTTCATAAACAGCTACCGCAACCGCAACCGCAACCGCAAATGTGTCGCCGGCCTAAGGGTCTGACCGCTATTGATGTTCAGATTTTGTTATGTGCAGCTTTTTCGCGCATATGACTGCAGCTTCTAGACTTCTAGTGCGTTCTTATGTGAAACGGAGTCTACAAGTAGCCCACTCACACGACATGCCAAGTATACACAAGTAACGATTATTCGCCAAGTACACGAGTCGTCTGAGCCAGGCTTTAGACAATTTCCAATTGATAATTTCTATATTATTATCTGCTATTTCATATTTATAAATTAATTAATAAAAGTCAAATTAACTAATTGGAGTTTGGATATAAATAATAATTAAACTATTGTTTATTATAGTTTGGAACATAATATCGGGGGCCATTGTATTATGGTTAACTAATAATAACATATTGTGGATATCAGTTGCCTGGAACATAATTTCAAAGCCAAACCGCATAAACCTATCACTACATCCGGCTGCTAATGACTGGTTTACCGAATGGCACCGGCTAGAATTTTGATGATGGAAATTGAGCTGGAATTAAATTGAAATTTGTTAAATATTGTATATTTTTCCAGCCGAATTTTATAAATGGACGGTATTCATGGGAGGGTGCCCCGGTTTATACATGACATCCGGATAAAATGATTGAGAAAGTATATTTTGTAGCAGGTATTATTGCTGTTATTGCAGTTTTCCAGGAAGATATTTTTTCTTGTTGAAATTAGGACCCATTTAGGCAGCATGTCCTGTTTTTTCCACGAATAAGTTGGCTAATTTATCGGTAGTGTCGCTTGCTGGGATATTCGAATGACCCTTCACCCACGTGAATGTAGTAGATTTTCCTTAACTGTGTAACTGAACTGATATATTGATTATATCTAAATAATAGTAGTTTGTGCAACTAGTGTGGATATGATGGCCATATCGCACGAGGACGAAGTTTGAGCACGACGACAATCCACACGAGTCGAACAGTATATTTTTTCTACGATCCATTTAAGAAAAATCTAGAAAATAAACTGTAAAATAAATATAACTTGAAATTAAAAATTTTTAACAATTTTATTCATAATCGTACCAATTCAATTTTATGTCTTGACCAATTTTTTGTGATAAACGTAGGTACAGTTTTTAAATGTACAATTTGTATAAGGTTACGGTTTCCCTTTCCAAATATGCGATGCTTGTTATAAGTAGATGCTGCCAGTCGGACTCCCGCACGAAGGGTACCGTACCTTAATCTATAATAAAGAATTTTCTGCTAAATATTTCAAGCGTCTACCTATTGTCGTTATCAATATCAAGCAGAATAGTTATTTGAAAATAAAATTGACAATTAAAAAAAACTTCTTGACGGGGAATCAAACCCGGGTCTATCGCGTGAGAGTCTGGTATGTTCACCACTCGACTACAGATGTTTATCCTAACATAACGTCAGAAGTATTACATACTTTTAAAAGAACTGACGTCCATCGGTAGTTCCTCAAATACCCATTTTATTCTGTTTTTAGTATTTGTTATTCATTTATACGGATTATTTTATTTAAGTTTACTTTTGTAAATAAATATTCTTGATCCAGTGCTTCTAGGAGAGACTTTTTTTGACAAGTTATTTTGACGTTTCTTAAAATTGAAAAAAAGATGAGAGACGAATGCTGATTGGTGGATTCTAGGATTCTAGGGTTCTGAGAAAAATATTTTTCTACACCCACATGTATATTATCCATTTCCTGCACAGTTTACAGAATGGAGATGTCGGCCATATCGGTTAACTGAACGTATATGAAATCCACCAATCAGCATTCGCGTTTAGTACTGGTCACTCATCTTTTTTTCAATTTTAAGGAACGTTAAAATAACTTGTCAAAAAAAGTCTCTCCCAGAAGCACTGGATCAAAAATATTTATTTACAAAAATAATCCGTATAAATTATTAACAAATACTAAAAACAGAATAAAATGGGTATTTGAGGGACTACCGATGGACGTCAGATCTTATAAAAGTATGTAATACTTCTGACATTACATTAGTATAAACTTTGGTAGTCGAGTAGTAAACATACCAGGTAGTTTTTTTCATTGTTAATTTTATTTTTAAATAATTATTTTGCTTGATATTGATAACGACGCTTGAAATATTTAGCAGAAAATTCTTTATTATAGTCCGGGAGTCCGACTGGCAGCATCTACTTATAACAAGCATCGCATATTTAAAAAAGGGAAACTATACAAATTGTACATTTAAAAACTGTACGTTTCTCACAAAAAATTAGTGAAGACATAAAATTGAATTGGTTGAAAATATTTATTTCAAGTTATATCTATTTTACAGTTTATTCAAATGTTTATTTTCTACATTTTCTCTTAAATGGGTCGTAGAAAAAATATACTGTTATAGCATTTCCTTTCTCTCACACTGTATATTTATTTTCACCATCACCTGTTCGCTCCTAATGCACGGCCTCCTATCAAAACTATGCTTTGTTTTTGACTAGTCTCATAGTCCTGGACTGAACAATTACATTATAGTGAGGTTGAATTTATTTACTAATCGTTGATTTATAATATTGTCACGGAAATGAATATAATTGTACGTACCTACGTAGTAATTGTTATTTTTTCAATCACGTTATTGTATTACTATGTAGTTGTATTCAATTGATAATAATATGTTTAGTTTCAGAGCCATTCGATCATAATTCGTGGTGGTAATATTTTGTTCTCATTTGTCAAATTATAGGTTGTATTCAGAAAGTATACAATAAATCAGCTGTTGCAGCGATCACATGATCACAATACCAATAAGTGCTCTAGTACATTTTTCGTACACTACCTATTCGCTCAGTGTGACCTTCGACATTCTCCAATATTTATTTTTGGTTCCGTGCATGTTCTATCCTCGAGTGAATGAGAGTTTATTTTCTACTTTCGAATATTGGTAACACCGATTGTCATACGACTTTCCGGCTCATGGAAGTAAGAAGGAGAGAAAAGATCAAGCAGAGGTCGAGGAGATCTGTCGTTCCTCATAGTGTCTCAATATATTCAATCTTTTTATATTTAAACCATTCAGTCATTTAATAATTTGAAATTTATGACTCTCAGTTTTTTGTGAACCCTCTGGAGTAAAGGGGTATATATTTTTTTGGTAATTCTATTCCAGTTTTTCCTTCACTATTTTTATTTCACTCAACACGTGTCGGAATGGGTTGTCATTTTACCTATTTCACAGGGTTCAAGGAGAGGCTTACTTTTAAAACGAGGCAGACTCTCAAATCGAGGCCTATTTCTACTTGGGGGCCCATCCTCAAAGCGAGTTCAAATTGGTGCATGCGAGGCTTAAGTCAACCCTTACTCAGTACCGTGCTCAAACCTACCTTAATATGGTCCATGTCTAGCTGTCTGGAATTTGAATATTCATACCATCAGTAATGTTACTGTTCACCGTTGGATATCTACATACAAAAATTACCACCATCGAAAAACGATCTGAAGGCAGATTATCTGAGAAACCCTTAGATAAATAGGTAATTTAAATTTACTTCATGTATAAAACTGGATATTATTATGTATCCGACGAATATATCTAGAGGTAATGTTTGATTATAACTATATTACTTGAATCTGATCAGATTTCATTCATAATTAATTGTAAGTATTTATTTTGGATATCGTCCCAGAAATCACATTTGGACATTTTCTCTTGTCATTATAACTGTATTTATTTGTACATATTCATCACCATTGCTCATTTTGAACAATAAAACATTATTGGGGTTTCTGACTATTATTTCATAATACTCTGTTTCAAATAATTCAATGGTTTCTGAATTCCATGTCAACAAAAATTTAGTGGCGCTCAAGGCATTGTAACTATCAAATTTGTATCATTTGAACCACGACCCATTGCCGCCAGACGAAGAGTTCGCTGTTTGGCAGAAAAATTTAGGCCATACTGTTCGACTCGTGTGGATTGTCCATATCACGATCGAACGATTGTGCACTCCGCCTACGGCGTCGTGCTCAAACTTCGTCATTGTGCGATGTGGCCATCATATCCACACTAAGTTGCACAAACTACTATTACGGGTCACTCCAAGGTGTTCTTTTGGATTTTAGGTTCAGTTTTTGATAAATTGTTGGAAAACTTTGTTGTAAATACTAATAATGGGAGAATTCAACCTTAAATATAGGGCAGACACTGGTTTGATTGAAAAATTTAAATATACAATAAAAAATGATAATGTACCTATTTAAACAAATAATTGAGAAGCCCACAAGAGTTACAAAAAATTTAAGATAGATCGGGTGACTACAAATGATTTTACTTTAAATTAATTACCAAGAAAACATCCAATTTTATCAGATAAAGATGAGAAGAGAGATCATTTTATATATTAAAGAAAGCTTAAAGTAGGAAGTGTTATTAAGGAAATAGTAGACTTATATAGCATATTTTGGAAGACAACATCAACTGATGTCAATTTGCTCTACAAAAGCTTCCACAACAGTGTAAAGGAGTCTCTCGATGTCTTTTGCCCAATGACCAAAATGAAAATTTTGATAACCTCTTTGGAAATTGTCAGACATTGCGTAATTAAGCTTTGAAAAAATTTAAATATATGAAGTCGCCAGTTGACTGGGAAGATTTTGAAATTGAAAGAAAAACAGTTGCAAAACTATTCGGGAACAAAAAAAGATTCACTACCAGAAAAAAATTGACAATGCACAAAATGATACTAAAAAAAATGTGGTTAACCATTGAAGACATTTTATGGCAAATAACCCAGAAGCTTGATTTAAATAACATAAAGTTTGAGGGATATAGTGACACGGAAAAATTTTAATAACATAATAGTATTTTATGCAACGATCATGTAATGATAGCCATTAAGACACGAGCATGTAGAAGGATACGAAACGAGCCGCAGGCGAGTTTCGTATATAATATGCGAGTGTATTAATGGCCATTACATGAAAGTTGCATACAATATTTTTTCTACTCCGATTAATAAGAATTATTTAATTAATAATTATCATTTATTATAAAAAACAAGAACAAGAAATATAGTTACTTATGAAAATCAAAATTATTTGACAGCTGTCAAATTAAGTGTCACTTAATAGGTCTGTTCGCCTGCAATAAAAGTGTATCACTGAGCTATATGATTTTGAAAAATTCTGGTCTATCTGTGAAAAAATGCGTGTACAATTGCTAAATTTGGGACTATCTATGTATACTGCAAGAAGCATTAAAACATAATTAAAATAAATAAAATCGTATAGCTCAGTGCTACACTTTTATTGTAGGGAACAGACCTAATATAATTAATCTCAGAAATGTCAACCAGGTATCCATGGCTATATTAAATATTGTGCGAATGTCGGATTCCTATTGGCTTGAAAATCTGTATCATAATGAAAATTTGTATCATAATGAATATCATTATGATACAGATTTTAGTCTTTTGATAAGTATATTATAAAACAGGAGTAGAAAAAATATATTATAGAAAGTAGTATATCCAATAACTTTGCAACAACAATAAAAGCATATAGAACAAATGACAATATTTCGGGAGATTACTTGAAATGTTGAGTTTAACTAGGAAAATAAATGTACTACTGATACCTACTTTGAAGTTGAGATGCTTAAAGATTTATTTTGTGTTATTGGTTATCCTCTATTGAACATAGAATAGTATATTCTTCAACGAGTGCAGAATGATGGCTATTATCAGTGCAGAAACACTGTCAGGATTCATTATTATTATTATTGAAACGAAGTTCCTTATCGCGCGTTGTGAAAGGGGGCTAGACGGATAAAATTCTTACCAAAAGTTGTCACGACACTTTTTGATATAGGAAGCTATTGTAAGCTGTGCGGCGTCGCATGTTTCTCTGTCTGCATCTTTCCCTCTTATAGAAAGCAAGCCAGATATTTTCATTTCTATTTCGCATTGAACAGTGTGGTGTCGCGACGATTATTTTTGTTGAGTGTATACAGGTTTTTTGTGAATAATAAATGATAAAAATTAATAATAATAATGAATCCTGACAGTGTTTCTGCACAAGTTCCGGATATTGCTGATGAAGTTAGGTAAGTAGAGATTATATACAGATAATAATAATAAATGCTTTTGTATTTTTAGCAAGTACGCACTATAACCTCTCTTTATTATTGTGCTAACCAAGCCATACGCATTATAATCTCCACATTTTGTGTGTTTAGCAAGTGTACGCGTCATAATTTTAATAAATTCAAAAACAAATCATATTTCAATATTACAATTTCAAAACGAATGTATTTAGCAAGCCGTGCGTGTTCCAACCTATACGCTGTTGTGTTTACGAAGTCGAGAGAGTATATATTATTATAATTATGTTAGGGTTCAAAGTATGATTAATATTATTTTTTTTTTAATTTCAATAATTTATTTTATAGTTGGTGAGTTTATTCAATTAAATATTTTTTTTGTTTTTATTGGTCAATTGAGATGACTTGCTCAAATGTATTCTTTATTTTATTTTTAATTTCTTAAACATGAGATCTCTCACAGGGGATTAGTTTCAAAAACGGATATTTACTCACCTAAACAAACTGGTTGCATATAACTTTCTAATTTCCTCAATTGATTCAACTTTTGATTATTTCTTAAGAAAATCTAAACAAATTTTTTTTATAACGGAACAAACAAAAGGATCTGTGCAATTATACACATAAGAATGTTATTCCAAATTTTTATTAAATAATTTTAAAAATATTTAACGCAAAACATTTCATTGATGTATTAAAATTAGACAATTCTTGACAGTAGTTTTTTAAAAAATGACAGTAGCAATCCTCGATTTTTTCGGTTGCCATACTAGTCCGGTATTAGCGGCTAAGGAACAGTGCAGTAAGAACTGATAGAGCAGCAGGCAGTCTAGTGACTAAATTATTACAAATTGTAACATACCGGCCCCCTTGACAGCCAAAAGGCTTCAATTAAATAATCACTGGTTGCAATTAGGCAGAACGCATAATTTTGTAGCTGGTCTCTTAAATAATGAAGATCCATGTCTTATAGTGGCCGTTCGAATTATACCATCAACTCCTGGATGTACATTTTCAACAATACCCATTTTCCATTTAAGCGGAGGCAGATCATCTTCCTTAATGATAACTACAGTACCAGGCTTCAAAAGGTCAGGATAGTTTTGCTTCCACTTGTGACGTTGCTGGAGCTCCGAAATAAATTCCTTAGACCACCTTTTCCAAAAGCTTTGGGTGATTTTTTGAAGTCGCTGGAACTTGGACAGACGGCTTTCTTGGATTTCAGCATAATCATGATCAGGAAGAGATGTAAAGGTCTCTCCAATAAGAAAGTTCGCTGGGGTGATAGGTTGAGGGTCGTTTGGATCGTTGGAAGAAGGAAATAGAGGACGGGAGTTAAGACATGCTTCGATTTGATTTAAAATGGTTAAAAATTCTTCATAAGAAAAAGGTGAACGATTTAAAACTCTCTTAAGGTGAAATTTGGTGGACTTAACACCAGCCTCCCAAATTCCGCCAAAATGTGGAGCACGTGGTGGAATAAAATGCCATTTAACCTTATTTTGGCTTGAATAAGTTTGAATCTGATCTTTATTTTTAATGAGAAAATTGTCATTATCGTTTTTAGCACCTACAAAATTGGTACCGTGGTCACTATATATGTTAGCACTCAAACCTCGCCTAGAAAAGAACCTACGAAGTGAGGCAATGAACGCATCTGTAGTAAGATCGCTTACTATTTCTAAGTGTATGGCTCGAGTTGACAGGCATACAAAAAGGCATACATAAGACTTAATGACTTTATAATTTCGAGTTTGTCGATCCTTTAATAGAAACGGTCCACAAAAGTCAACTCCCACATTGAAAAATGGTCGATGAGGAGTTACACGGTATTCTGGTAACTGACCCATGAGATATGGAGTGGAAGTGGCATCGAAGCGATAACAACGCACACACTTTTTAACAGTTTGTTTCACTAAGTTTCTACCAGAAGTAGGCCAAAAACGTTCACGTATCGAGGCCAACAAGAGTTGGGGTCCAGCATGCAAAAGTCGTAAATGCTCGTATGCTGCCATGAGCTTAGAAAAATTATGCTTTCCAGGTAAGATTGCTGGATGCTTTTTATGAAAATCGAATTGGGAATGTTTCAATCTACCTCCGACCCTAATTATGCCATCTTTGCTTAAGTAGGGATTTAGGCTCAATAATTTACTTTTTTGACCTACAGGTTTAGATTTAGATAAGTTATGATATTCTTGAGGAAATTCCTCCTTTTGAACGAATTGAATAAGTTTATTGAGTGATGATTGAAGTTCCTCGATATCAAGAGGACCTGTTTTTCTTAATTTTTTAGGAATACGACAATTTTGAATAAAACGGAAACAGAAAGCTGTAACCCGTTGCAACTTGCTAAAAGAAGAGAACCTGTCAAATAGATTAACAAAATTGTCGTTGATTGAAACATTGAAGGATATTTGTTTTTCTGCACGCCTTTCAGGTATCTCAGCTTGGCCAAAACCAGATAAATAACTTTCGTCGGGGTCTACTGGCCATTTTTCTGGAGAATCTGAAAGCCAGTTAGGTCCCTTCCACCAAAGTTGATTATTAATTAAGTTATTAGGACTTAAACCACGTGAAAGAAGATCAGCGGGGTTCTCGTGAGTATTGATATAATACCATTGATTCGAATCAGTTAATGCTTGAATTTGAGTTACCCTATTAGAGACGAAAATCTTCCACTGTTGTGGACTGGATTTAATCCAAGATAGGACGATTTTTGAATCAGACCAATAGAAATAATTATCTATAGGCAAGTCCAGGCAGCCTCTAACGTTTTGAACAAGTTCAGCAAGAAGTAGCGCGGCACATAGCTCAAGACGTGGAATGGTTATTGTCTTTAATGGAGCGACTCTAGTTTTAGAACATAACAAAAAAGAATGACTTAAACCAAAAGTATCTATGGATTTTAAATAAATACAAGCCCCATAAGCCATTTCGCTTGCATCTGAGAAAGCATGCAGTTGTATAGAACTAAAACTTAAAGGTAAAACATGCCTGGGAATATTTAACTTGTTTAAGTCTTGAAGTTGACTTTGGAACTTTAACCAAGTATTGTGAAGTTCTAACGGAATCGACTCATCCCAGTTTAATTTATATTGCCATAACTTTTGAATTATTGCCTTGGCAATAACAATGACTGGTTGAAGCAATCCAAGCGGATCAAATATTTGAGAAACGCAGGATAAAATTTTCCTTTTAGTTGTGTGTTTGTCATTGACAGTTTTTATTGAATATCTGAAAAGATCACCTTCAGAATCCCACAGTAATCCTAAAGTTTTATTTTCTGGGATTTCACCGAAATGTAGTATAGTATCTGAGCCTTTAAATGAATCGGATAGTACTTCGGGATTATTTGATTTAAATTTTCTAAGAGGAAACCCGGCAGAATTGAGAATATCAGAAATTTTTTTCTTTATGATTTTAACCTCACTTATAGATGAGCCCCCTGTACAAAGATCATCTACGTAAAAGTCTTTAGAAATTATTTTACTGATTTCAGGTTCAGTACTTTCAAATTGGATAGCTAATTCTTTAAGACACCTGGTCGATAAGAATGCAGCAGGTGAGGTACCATAAGTAACGGTATTCAACTGATAAGTTTTAATTTGTGAATCAGAATTAGGTCTCCAGAGAATCAGTTGCAAGCAACGTTGATCGTCGTTTACTAATACCTGACGATACATTTTAGTGATATCTCCAGTCAACATAATATTATGCTTTCTGGCACGTAAAACGATTGAGAATAGATCATCTTGGATGGTGGGTCCAACTCTTAAAATATTGTTTAAGGACAATCCAGTTGTGGTAACCGCAGAGCCATTAAAAACGACTCTCAATTTGGTGGTTGAACTGCTGTCTTTAAATACGCAGTGATGGGGTAAATAGAAACAAGTCTTTTCTGCCAGATCATTAGAATTTATTTCAGTCATATGACCAAGAGTTTCATATTCATTTAAAAATTCTGTATATTGTGATTTTAGTTCCGGTCTTTTAGCAAGCCTTTTCTCAAGATTAAGCAAACACTTAATGGCAGTTTGTTTGGAATCGCCTAGAGCAGAAACAGGGTGTTTTAGCGGAAGATCGACAACAAAGCGACCTTCAGGGTTTCTTTTTGTAGTGTTAGTAAATAATTCTTCACAAAATGCATCATCAGGAGTAAGAGATTTTGGAACACCAACTTCTTCAATCTCCCAAAATTTCGAAATCTTATCATCAAGGGATTGATCAAGAGTGCTGAGATTACATGAGACAAAAAGGTTCTCTGAATGTGTAGGATTTTGTGAATTATGTGGAAATAGTGCACCCGATATGACCCATCCAAACTGGGTTTTTTGTAGTGTGGGTAACTGCTTTCCTAATTTTATTTGTCCAATCATAATGAGATCCCAGAATTTACTAGCCCCGACTAAGATGTCGATGGGCCCTGGCTCATTGAATGTGGGATCAGCAAGTATAAGGTTAGGAGGAATTTTCAAGCAAGATGTATCAACATGTATGTATGGAATTTTATTAGTAATTTTAGGTAAAACCAGACATTTTAGGTTCGTTTTAAAAGGTACTTGTCGAGCTTGAATGCTAGCAAAAACTTGTTTTAAAGCCTTAGTGCTTTTCTGACCAATGCCAGTAATAGAACAGTTAATTGGGGTAGATTTCAAATTAAGTTTTTCACATAAGTCTTCAGTAATAAAGTTTGATTCACTGCCGCTATCGAGTAAAATGCGACAAATATGTATATTTCCTTGACTATCTGATATTTCAACCAAAGCGGTTGATAATAATACACTACCAGGAGAGAAATTGCTTGAAATACAGGAAACTTCATGATTCTGCAAAGTTTCGGAATTTTCATTTGAATTGGCAACATTGGAATTGATTTTTGCGTTTTCGATTTCAACTTGTGTTTTATTATTTTTGTTGTTATTTGAGAAGCTGAAATGCAATAGAGTATTGTGTCGACGCTCGCATTTACGACAAGGTGATGAGCGACACTGATCTGTGGTGTGGTTATTCCTTAAACAATTCAGACAGAGCTTTAATTTTTTGACTTCTGATAGTCTAGAGTTTGCACTTAAATCAACAAAGGATTTACAATTATAAATTGTGTGTTCTTTGTGACAATAATTGCAAGTCGGAGTATGACTTGTGAATAAACCTCTTACATTTGTTTTGGATTTGGTATTTTGTGGATTTAATGTTTCAAGAATTCGGCATTTTTTTTGTAGAAAGCTTTCAAATATTTGTCGTGTAACGTTGTCATGCTTCGCATACTCACACTCCCACTCACGTCTGGTCGTAGAATCTAATTTAGTAGAAAACATATGGATAATCAAACTATCCCAGGAATCTACTGGTTGACCCAAGACTTGTAAAGCACGTAAATGACGTGTCATGCAGTCCAAGATATTACGTAATTCAATATGACACTCTCTTGTCGCGGGTTTAAGATCAAATAATGCTTTAATATGGTTTTTCCTTAGCATTGGTTTGTTTTCATAGCGTTCAACAAGTAGATTCCAAGCAATATTATAATTATCAGCCGAACTTTCAAGGGATCTTAATAAATCAGCAGCTTGACCTTTCAATGACAATCGCAAATAGTGAAACTTATTTATGTTAGGTATAGATGTGTCATTGTGAATAAGCGACTCAAATGTATCTTTAAAGAAAAGCCACTGTTCGTAATTTCCATCAAAGGAAGGCAAAGTGATAGGAGGAAGCTTTATATTAGGTTGTGATTGCAAAACACACTTTTCTGATGAAACTTCGTTTACGAATTGTACGTTATTTAGCGTGCGATAGCTCTCTAATAACAAATGTGCTTGTGAGACAACACTGAAATAGCTATCTTCAAACTTCGTACGTTCTTCTTCCTGCAAGGTTTCATCAGCTGACATATCTAGAATTTCGATATTGGACTGTATTTCATAGAAATGTTCAAGAATAGGCTCAATTTTAGACAAACGTAGTTCAATCTGATTAAAGTCAATGGTTTCAGAACACTTTTCTTTGTCAATATATGTTTGAAATTTTGTTAATTGTGATTTAAATGTTTTGCGTGAATTTTTTAACTTTTTGAGCTCAAGATCTTCCGTAGACATATTCAATTATAAGCCAAAACAAAGTTTAAATAGGTACTTCAAATGTAATACAAATTCAAATAATGAAATATTATATATGAATAAGACTGTTCAATTTGTAAACATGCATACAAAATCAAGCCGAAGCAAGGATAAGTCTTCTGTGGCAAGGATAAGGAGGAATTAGGATATGGAGGAATTAAAGAGCGCACTTACTTAATGGAACGCACTGACCTGCTTGGTTGAAGTCGGTGAATTCGC
>CAJUYH010000793.1:21658-79166 GCA_910591685.1 Galerucella tenella
ATTATGCGTTCTGCCTAATTGCAACCAGTGATTATTTAATTGAAGCCTTTTGGCTGTCAAGGGGGCCGGTATGTTACTGCCTGCTGCTCTATCAGTTCTTACTGCACTGTTCCTTAGCCGCTAATACCGGACTAGTATGGCAACCGAAAAAATCGAGGATTGCTACTGTCATTTTTAAAAAACTACTGTCAAGAATTGTCTAATTTTAATACATCAATGAAATGTTTTGCGTTAAATATTTTTAAAATTATTTAATAAAAATTTGGAATAACATTCTTATGTGTATAATTGCACAATACTATTTTCCAAAAGGATTCCAGAATCTCATCCAAAACTTATTTTATATGATGAGGTTATCTCGTTTAAGCCATCAGTTAAATTTCTCGGAATGTGGTTGGACCAAAAACTTTCTTGGAAAGAACATATAAAGCAAACCGTATTATCATGTCATAAAAGGCTAAACATAATGAAGACATTAAGTAACAAAAATTGGGGATCTGATTATACTATGCTGCTTAACATTTACAAAAGCTTAATAAGATCTAAAATAGACTATGGATCAATTGCTTACGCCTCCGCATCTAAAACCACATTAAAATTACTCGATACAGTTCATAACCATGGACTTAGAATTGCTCTTGGAGCTTTTAGAACAACTCCTATTGATAGTATTTACAGTGAAACGGGTGAACCTCCTCTACATTATCGAAGAATGTATCTAACCTTGTCACATGCTACCTCAATTGCATCGAATAAAAATAAGCCCCTTTATAACAACACCTTCACCGATAAATACTTACAACACTTCAGCAATAAGCCACAAACAGCTAAACCTTACTACGAAAGGATCAGAATATTCTTAAATTATTGGAACTTTAGTTCTTTACGCCAGGTTATGTTTGAGCGACCAGGGGTCGCGACGCGAAAGATCTGACCGTTACGCGTTACGTTACGCTACGTTATGTTACATTGCTTCGTTATGTGCCTTGCTTTTGCCTGCTTGTGCCTCCTTAGTCTCTCTCTCGTTTACGAAGCAGCGATTCATAATAATAAATATGCTCCTACCCGGATTCGAACCCGGGCCGCCCGCGTGCAATGCGAGCATTCTAACCACTGAACCACCGATGCTATATTGAAATTCTATGCAAAGCTGGTATTCGCAGTGCTAGTGATCTACTTGAATTTGTTCGGGTAAATTTTTACTATTATTTCCATAATTTTTTTTGCGCGATTAAGGGGTCTAACTACTTTTCGAAATACAGGGTGTTGAAATTTTGAAAACTTGAATGTTTTAATTCGATAACTTTAAAATGGATAGATAAATTGATTTGACATTTGGCAGGTAGTTTTTAAATGTAAAAGGGCATATTTTGAAAGAAATTGTAGTTTGTGCAACTAGTGTGGATATGATGGCCATATCGCACGAGGACGAAGATGGAGCACGACGCCGTAGGCGGAGTGCTCAATCGTTCAAGTGCGATATGGACAATCCACACGAGTCGAGCAGCATATTTTTTCTACGACCCACTTAGGAAAAAATCTAGAAAATAAAAATTTCTATAAACTGTAATATATAACTTCAAATTAAAAATTTAACAATTCAATTTTATGTTTCCACTAATTTTGTGGTAAACGAATGTCCAATTTGTATAATGCTACGGTTTCCTTTTTTAAATATACGATGCTGTTATAAGTAGATGTTGCCAGTCGGACTCCCTCATGGAGGGTACCGTACCATTATCTATAATAATGAATATTCTGCTAAATATTCCAAACGTCTACCTGTCGTTATTAATATCAAGCAGAATGATTATTTCATTAACAATAAAAAAAATTCCTCGCGGGGAATCGAACCCGGGTCTACCGCGTGAGAGTCTGGTGTGCTTACTACTCAACCACCAAAGAATATGCAAATTGTTTATCTATAACGTCAGATGTATTACATAAATTTTGCTTGAAAGGAACTAAAGTTCCTACCGTGTGTCCCGCGACACGTTCTACCTTTTTTGGACATACAATTTCCTCCTGTATTTCCCGTAGACTTGGATCATCCACCACCCTGGACTATTAAGATCCCTAGTGTTAATACAACACTGAGTATGTTTAACAAACACGAAGTAAAACAAGCCATATTGAGAGCTAAATTTAATTTAATTTTAGAACAACAATACAGTGACTGCACTAAAATATACACTGATGCATCTAAATGTGAAACAGGGGTAGGGGCTGCCATTGTAAACTCGGAGAATGTTTCCCAATACAGACTGCCTTCCAGCCTCAGCATCTTCTCTGCTGAACTTTTTGCTTTATACAAAGCTCTCCAACTCGTAAACTCACAGACATTTCCAAACAGCCTCATTCTTAGCGACTCCCTCAGTGCTTTAAGAAGTTTACAGCAAATTTACCAACAAAACCCTATTGGAAAATCAATAAAGGCTGAATTACTGGAAGCTGAGTTGAATTTCAAAAGTGTTAGGTTTATATGGATACCATCGCATATTGGAATCGAAGGCAACGACATAGCGTTGCTAGTGATTTAAAAGCATTTTTCAAAGCGAAAGTGTATAGTGCGTGGGAACGAGAGTGGTCGATTTCAAGATCAAAGCTGAGGGAAGTAAAGAGTAATGTATCTCCATGGCAACCCACTACTAAAAATAGGAAAATACAAATTACATTAACACGGCTTCGACTGGGACACTCAAGATATACACATTCCTATTTATTCACAAATAGTGAACCTCCGATGTGTACAACGTGTAATGTAATAAATAGCATAAAACATATTCTTATTGTATGTCCAAAATACACTGTCGAACGAGAGACAAATAATTTTCCAAACAAGCTGGAAGACCTCCTCGGAAAAGACTGCCAATACCAACAAATCATAGACTATTTAAAATCAATAAACTTATTATATAGGATCTAAGTATTGTAATATTATTGTATTGTCGCTAATAACCTTTTGGTGGATGCGACATGCTTTAAAAAAAAAAGAAAAAAAAAATGAAATTGCTTGAAATATTTTATAAAAAACCTATGACAAAAAATTTTTATAGTGTAATACTGGCCCTACAAAACAAATGGGACTCTTAACCTTTTTTTAAAAATTTTCCTTAATCTTTTATTTACTATTTATTAATCTGTCCATTTTAAGGTAACCTAGCATCCCGAGAATTAAATTATCTTCTTAATTATTTTCATAAAATATAATAACTACGGTCAATAGAATGGTTTGGCCAAACAAAAAAGGCCGTGATGTATTAACCGATCCTGAGAACTGGGTCGATGACAATGGAGATGAACTGAAAATTAATTTCGTTTGTTGAAAATCGTAAGAAAATTATGATGTAAACGTTGATGCCTTTCAACCATTCGTTTGTTGCTCGAATCGTGTATTAACGGTCGTATTAATGTTGATTTTGTGATACTTTTTATAGTAACAATTATATATATGCCGGAAATTTGGCGGATGGATATTTGTGTTTTGAGGTTATGAAATTATTTTTTGGTTGTTCATAATTATTTCAGATTATTTTATTGAAGTTTTCTCATAGGAATTTACAAAACTATAATAGTCTGCTCAACTGACCGCAGCATTCTCGTTTAACAGGGTGTCATGACGAATTTAAACCTTTGTTTCACGAAATCGAGTAATATTACAAACAACAACAAACAACAACATTATAAAATAGTTACTTAAGCTTGTCTTTTTGAAGCTGTATAATGTATAATATGTATAATAAATATTGTATAGCATTCAATTGCGTTGCATTATAAAACACCTTTTAGTTGTATAGTGCCTAAATATTCTTCATTATAAAACAGTTATCGTATACCGTTGCATTTTACAATAAAATACTGTTTAAGGCATTTCTTTGGGATGAAATTGTTGTCTTATAAATCGCCATGTTTAAATAAGAAATTCTTGTACCGCTATCGCCGCCATTATGAGCAATTGAGTTGGAAACATGAAACGATATTGAAAAATGTGACTTTATCATTATTTAGGGAATTATTTTGTGAAAGAATATCCATATGAAGTGATAAACTATCCAAATATTTAAAAAAAGTATGGTAGAATATTCAATACCATCATTATTTTTAGCCTTTCTATCACCTCCCAAGTTTTTGGTACGAGCTCCTGGGACACCCTGTATAACTAACAGCTACATTAAAATAGTGAAAACAAATATTTTAGGATATTCCATTTTATTATTATTTTTTAAGTATCTACTTGAAACTTAACCAGAATTGAAGCGCTTCATTTTCTTGCCAAATATATACCTACTATCAGTAAAATCTGCGGCGCATCAAAATTTGTGCTATCAAACCATCCAAATGAAATTATGATTTTTACTATCGATGTCCGCCCAAGCGGCTCAAGTCGTTTTGATTAGTCTCCATTTCTACAAATGAAATGTATGATGCACGTTAAAGTTGAAATATAATTTGGTTCTGATTTACTTCACTAAAAAATGAAATGCTCTTATAAACTGCGAGATGACAAAATGATTCCATTGTGCTCGAAATAGCAGCATTATAAGAAAATATATTGCATTATACAACCATTTTGTGGGACCTTCATAGTGCCGCTTCAATTCTATTTTATAGATGTGACATGACACACTATTAAATCATTTTATAGTAGCTGTATAAATGTGCATTGAACAATCATATAAGAGCTGTATAAAGTTTTAATAGAACTGTTATACAACCAAACAGTTGTATAAAAATGTGCCCTTTTTAGTTGTATAAGGATCATTTAATTGTTTTGTAGACCGTTATAAGAATTGTTGTATCCTATGAAATATATCTTGTTAAACATATACAGACCTTATAGAATTTGAATTGCTACTTGGGTTGTCTGTCAGTTTTGAGAGCATTGTGCGACTGAATGAACAAATGCCAATAGCTTTTACAGTCGCTGGCTTTGCCAATTGGTATTGCCAACGGTAAAAAGTGGCATAGTGTGGAAGAGGTTTTAGATCGTTGGAATGCGTCCATATTATGCCACTGTTTGCCAATTGGTAAAGTCGATTTGATGTAGACGCGACCTTTGACACGTGTCAATAAGCCAGCCATGTGCCAATGAAAATTGCTGAAGTGTGAGTCTCCTTCAAATGAAGCCAATGAGAACGAAAAGTGAGGACGTGCCAACCATTGGTCTCTCGCGACTTTAGTTGTGATTCAGACTGTCTGTCAGCTAGCACGTGCTTTCAAATGGAGTGTAGGATCGGGAATAATTATGTAGGTAGTGAACTAGTTAGAACTAGTTACTTTTTAAACTAATGATCCGTATAACTTTGCAGAAATAATGTAATTTTAGTATTTTGCAAATTAAAGAGCGATAGTATTAGCAATAAAAAAGTTACCTCAACAACAAAGTTTCTAGAAATTGAATCGAAACTCTCCATGACTCGAAACCTTAAAATTTTCACGCTTGTATGTCCAAAATTTTGGAATTAACTGTGAATGTTATTATCAACATTTTATCAGAGCAAGTAGCAACTGACAGTAATGTTGTGAGGCCAAGCATTTCCCATTTCGGTTTAAACCATTACTTATGCACCACCCTGTATAAGAATATATTCAAGTTTTTTTTTAATATAAACATAATACTTATACCTTATGGATATATGAAACAAATGATTAGTTTAATATGAAATGGCTTATAGTTGAAGTAGTTGAAGTGACATTTTTGATTATTCGATTTGTAGTATACAGACTGTCCAGAAACTTTCCTGCTAAACGGAAACTACAGTTACAAGAGGTGGTTTTAAGTCGATTCGGCTCATAGTACCTTAATCCGATGCTTCCTAAGGGAGCTACTGTTCAAGATTACAGTTAATATTTATAGAAAAGATTTTAAGTTAGTGAGTTATTGTAATTTGTCAGAAAAATATTAGAATTGTCAGTACAATAACATTTGTTATAATCAACGACCTATTAAAGATAGACCAGCCTTGTTTACATTTTGGTTGTCCCCAACATATTTAGGACGAGACTCTTCTTACATGATGCCAAATTTCTTCTAACAAAAATAGTATTTGATGAATATATTCAAGATTTCAGCAGTATTTCCCGTTTAAAAAGTAAGAAAAAAGTGGGAAGCATTTAAAATGGGTATGACCAACCCACGGTCCAGCTCACTTAGTTTTTTCGGTTAGGATTTTTCATTATCTATCAATGCCATAAGTAAAATAGTTTATAAATTTTTAGTTTGGCAACCTCGAACTACTTCTGTCATTTTGGTGAGATTTGTTAATAAGATTTTAATTATAATTGAGCTTTTATGTGGTATTTGATTGATATTTGTATATTGAAGTGCTTTTAAGACATTTATGATGGTGAGAAAATGTGCAGTATGTGAAAATACATGGAATAAGAATGATGAACGATCGTTTCACAGGTAAGGTTATATTAGCACAAGCGTAGTATAGGTATAAGACAAGGGATTCAATATTTGTTTTCATAATAATATTGTTTATTTTTTTATTATCAGGTTTCCTAGAGATGTTGCTCGCCGTGAAATTTGGTTACAGAATTTATTTTTGGTAGAAGAGGACATTTTCAAAGTTAAAGTTGCTTTGGTGTGTTCTGACCATTTTTTCAAAACAGACATAAATGTGCTAATTTAAGTGGCAAACATGTTTTGAAACGTGATGCTACATATTTCAAGTAAGTTATTTTATTTTGTAATATGATTGTGAATAATTCTTAAGAACAATAAATATTAATATTATGATTATTGTTGTAATTATTCTATCTAATGGTTTATCATTTTAATACCTTTATTTATTCCTTGGTTTTGTAAAATCAATATAAAAAAATAAAAAACCTTTCCATATAATATTAACATATTCATAATCTGTAGTGCAAAACTTGTTTTAACTTCAAAATCCTCTATAGGTATCTTTTAAATAAACTGCTTGTTTTTGATATAATTTCCACTTATTCAAACGAAAATTTAATAACGAATCTACATTATTTAGTCTATGAAAGCAATTTTCATAAAATAGTTTAAATGAACAATGAACCCTTTCGACATGATACGCTACTGTGCAATGTACTCGCCCTGATTTATGTTGCGACCAAAACATTGTATAGGTAATAATGTGTGATGGCTGGTCTATCTTTAATAGGTCGTTGGTTATAATCATAAATCTCCAAATCTCATTATAATACTGAGTACAGTAAAATTTGGTTCGAGTAAGCAGTACGTCCGGGGTCCGGTGAACTATAGGGACACACGATTCTTTAACTGATTTTGTGAGAAATCGATAGTACTCACCTATTTTGGAGATTATCTGTTGAAAAATTTGCGGGTTATACACAATTTACAGAGAAAAATCCAATAAAAGATTTTTTTTCCTCCACTTGAGCCATCACTTTTTGGCCCGATATTTTATACAAAAAACAGTTTAACTGTATCGCACTGTACAGGAGAGTGATCAACAACATGTGTTCTCGCTATCTATGAAAAAAATCCAGTTAGATTATTCATAATATTGTTTAAATTACCACTTTTATAAATATATATTTGACAGGCAACCAGTTTGGATATAAATAATTTTAATAATAATCGCATACACAGATATGCAACCTACAAAACATATACAATACTTTATAGCGTGGTTGCCAGCTGTAATCGACTACTCGACGACAATCATGCTACATGACTATTAAGATTCGAAATTAAATATTGTATCAGACTATATTTTTAGTAAAATTCATTCAAGACAAACCCAAGAACATAAATGAAATTATAAACACATTTTATATATGATGATATCCTTATATTGCGTATTTGAAGAAGGGGAAACAAATATATAATCATTGTAATTCAGCCCTCCCCTCAAAAAATATCCAATACTTTGTAATCCACATCAAGTTATTCCAGAAGGGGAAGGGAATATAATAATTGGATTCACCCTTCCCCTTCTAGAATAACTTAATTATTCTAGAAGGGGAAGGTTAAATCCAATTATTATATTCCCTTCCTCTTCTGGAATATCTTTTGAGGGCAAGGCTTTTGCCTTGCCGTCAAAAGATATCCAATACTTTGCAATTCACATTAAGTTATTCAAGAAGGGGAAGGGTGAATCCAATTATTATATTCCCTTCCCCTTCTTGAATATCTTGAGGGGAAGGCAAATGCCTCCAATTATTTGTAATCCACATTAAGTTATTCTAGAAGGGGAAGGGTGAATCCAAATATTATATTTTTTTCCTCTTCTTGAATAGATTGATGTGCATTACAATGCATTCATCCCTCTCATCCAATACTTTCTAAGATGAAATTCGAATGTAATAAATTAATTAATATTTTAAAAATATCATGATTCTCACGTAATCATTTACAGCTGGCAACCATGTCATACATTACGCTAGAGCTTCTATGTCATTTGTCATTTGATTTAATTGTTTTCATACAAATTTGTAGCCTGTCAAATATATATTTATAAAAGTGGTAATTTAAACAATATTATGAAGAAACTCACTGAGATGTTGTTATTATTAGCGAGAAAACATGTTGTTCATCACTTTCCCGTTCAGTGTGATACGTTTAAACGGTTGTTTGTATAAAATATTTAGTCCAAAAATGATGGTTCAAGTGACGGAAAAAAATCTTTTATTGGATTTTTCTCTGTAAATTGTGTATAACCCGCAAATTTTTCGACGGATAATCCTCAAAATAGGTGAGTACTATCGATTTTTCGCAAAATCACTAAGAAATTCGTGTGTCCCTATAGTTCACCGGACCCGTACGTCCGTTCCCTTTAGATATTTTCTTATTACTGGTTAAGTCTTAAGAAAACCTTACAATTTTTTGGCGACCGTGAGAGGACAGACTGTGCTGCTGATATGGAGAAGACAAAAAGAACCCTAGAAGCTCATCGAAATGCTTTCCAACGGACAATTGATTAAGTTACAGAGATATTGGAACAAGAGAATTATGACCTTATGGAAGTGCACTGTAACATGAGGATGCTGGAAGACAAGGTGACAGTTATTACTGAATTAAACCAACTTTTTTATGATTTATTACTATCGTCTGATGATAACGTCGAGAGCCTTGATATAGAAATAAAAAGGGCTGTTTATTTTAACAGAAAAATATTAGAATTATCAGTACAATAAAATTTGTTATCATCCCAAGTCTCCAAATCTTATTTTAATACTGAGTTCAGTAAAATTTGGTTCGAGTAAGCAGTACGTCCGTTCCCTTTAGATATTTTCTCATTACTGGTTAAGTCTTAAGAAAACCTTACAGCTACATCTCTTTGAAGAAGACGTCCTTATATGAGTTTTCTTCAAATTAATTTTAACCTTTCACACACAATAACAATAATGTTTAGAATCAAAATAATTTGACACATCAACAGATTTTGTTGATTTTTCGAAGTCAACTTGATACTACAGATATAATTTTATAATCAAACTCTATTTTTTTTCAAATAGCCGTATTTTTGAATAATTTGGAGAAAACTCATATGAGGACGTCTTCTTCAAAGGGCATCAGCTCCCTTAGGAAGCATTTTCGGATAAAGGTAATTGGAGCTAAAATCACCTCTAGTAACTATAGTTTCCGTTTGGCAGGAGAGTTTCTGTATATCACAATACCTATACAAGAATGTGTCACCGATAGAGGAAATATCAAATAGCCCTGGTTCGATTGAAATTTTAGATAGCCGAATCGTTTTCTACCGAAACTAGAGTAATTCTTCGAATAAATTCCTTAAACACGATTTGATTTGATTTGACTTTAAGTACACTTCATTTTAAACGAGTTTTATATCGTGCCATTAATCCATAGGATTTATGGTCGTTACATCATCCGTCAATCAAAGTTACACAACTAAATTTAACTACATAAATTTGTTTTAAGAATTTATGAAAAATTTATTATGTAATTTATTTTGTGAACAATAATAATATCACAAAATATATGACTATTATCGTTTCCTGAGTTTAAAGACCATGGTCTAATGGCTCTGTAGCAGAATAGCGTCGGTCAAAATAGCGCTAACCAAAAACAGCGGCGGACGAAATAGCGCTGCACAAAAACAGCGCTGGATAAAATAGCGCTAGACAAAATAGCGACGCACAAAAGTAGCGCAGAACAAAAACAGCGTCGGAAAAAATAGCGCTCGACAAAATAGCGCCGCAAAAAATAACTTGATTAAGTATTTCTCTAGTTATTCAATTTATTCAATAATTGTTTATATATTGTTACGGGCTAATTGCCACTCAACCAAACATGTACCTCTCTATTATCGAACAATCAATAACTTACTTAACAATTTGTGAAAAGTTTTAAGTCGATTTTAGTTAGCATTTTCTAATTATTTTTCGATATCATGAACATTTTTATTTCATTGATTGGATTTATACTTTCTGTATTGAAATTTTTTAATCATATCATTGCTACTAGCAGTGAACGCACGAGGTGAATTGCGGAATATTTTTAGTATCATTGTTGCAAAATTGATTTATAATTTCAGAAGTATCTACATCAAGCAGCCGGTGGCCTGTAACAAGCAAAACGTGCATTCGCTACTATTTCATAACGTTTTATTGGATTGGTTTGTGTAATTAACTGAAGCGCCTATTATTATTTACTATTTTTATATAAACAAATGAAATTTGAATGAAAGTGTGGGAGCTGCATATGTAGATTTTTATCCCTCTCCCAACTATAGCAGAAAAAGGGAAATGAGTTCTATCACCGATGAGGTTGCGAGGGGTGGAGGTGGAGGCTAATGCTTCTCGAGTTTTTGAATCTTCATGTTAAAATCGGGGGTATCCGTGGGATGGTTTTGTTTCAGGGGGGGGGTGGCTGTGTATCTCTAAACATTTTGGGCAATTGAAGTTTTTGCTTGTTTTGAGAGAACTTTCAACTCTGTGATTTGAACAGCTGCAGATTATGCAGGTTGAGGCGCGGGATTTTCACTCCTACGTGAGGTGGTTGATTTATGCAGTGGCTAGTGGCTGCAGTATTCGGGTATAGCTAGGAAGGGTTTGAAAATGAAAGAAGGCTCAGGATGTGGAGTTTACTAGAGAGCACTAAGCCTAAAGATTAAGTGGGGAATGGGAAACAATACCAGCGTGGTTCAAACAGTACTGGCTGGTATCTCAATTGCCACAAAAGAACTAACCAGAAGAGGAATTTCTGGCAAAAACATAACAATCTGCACTGATAGTATAGACAAGCCCTATTAGCCTTGAACAGACAACGTGTTATATCGAGGCTAGTACTAGAGTGCCACCAAGATTTAGCTAACGCCTCGGCAGATAACAATATTATCCTGAGGTGGGTTAAAGGGCACGACAGGAATAGAGGAAATCGCATTGCCGATCCTTTAGCCAGGGAAGCTGCTGGACTTAAAATTCTAGGACCCAGTGACGGGATTGAAGGTCTTAACAAATTTTTTAATTCTGGTAACTAACATCTGTAAAGTTGTTTGGGAGATCAACCATTTAAAAATTTAGAAAAAATTGAAAAATGTTCAGTGAAGTGATATTTTGTACCATCGAGATGCTTTGGTGCTCCTTGATCCATACTAATTGGAAACTTCGGTCAAAGTAGCCAAACCCAAAAATTTTCGAATTTTCTACCACCGAGGAAGAAATATTAGTCATGTTTAGGTTGTAAATATCCGTATACTAAGCCTCGGCTTTTCAAAACATGTAGTTGAATTCAATCCAATCTATTTTTGTAAAGATCATTTCTTGGATGAAATTTATGCTGATAGATGTTATTATCGTAAAACATAAATTTCAGCCAAAGAGAGGGGTGGAATCAAGTAATGCAGTTTTGCCGGGATCATCCTGGGTAACCCTGGGAAGCTGGTGTCGAAGAAATATTTGGTGATGACCAGGAAAATTCTACGTTTAACAGTAGGATTTCTGACTGGCCACTGTCAACTAAGGAAACACCTCCATACTATGAGGCTAGTGGACACACCTCTATGCAGGATGTGTGAACAGGAAGATGAAACTGTCAGGCATGTCTTATGCAAGTGTCCGGAGTTATCGTCAATAAGACAGGATGTGTTCGGTGAGTCTTGGCCTACACCTGCCGATATAAAGGATATGTCTTCTAGTGACCTGTTCACCTTCCTGAGAAGGACAGGATGGACGATGACCTAGGAGGACAACTCCTCGGGAGGATGTACAATGGGTCACATGTGGCCTAAGTGCTCTACAGATACAGATAGCTAGGAAGGGGCTGATCATCGTTTCCATACAAACCGGTTTTTATATCACGAGCAAATAAAAAAATTACAATTAATCCATCATATGGATCTAAAGCTGCTAATATTGTTCATTTACATTGAATATTTTCCAAGAGATTCCAGATTCCATGCTGTTCTAATATCATCATCGTTTAAATAAATGATGAAATTACAGAAACATTATATCATTTTTATGCCTTGATTTTTGCCTTGAGAAACATGCTTATTAAATTCCACCTAAAAGCAAATGGCAGCTATACGTTTGTTGTTATTGGTTGATACATTCCTGACATATTATTATTATACCTGAATAGGTGACAGTGTAATACTATTGAAAAGCTTTACACAGTCTTTGAAATATCAAAGAATAAAGACCGTTCACCAAGAAGCAACAACTACTTCAATGTCCTTCGTGACATGTAGCCAGGGATGTGGTTGTTGTTTCAGTACCGGCGCAGGGATCTAAAAATCTTTTATCGCCAACCGTCAATAAAGCCGTCAATTATCAGATTGATTTCCGGAAGTAAACAAACAGTTTACATTCCTTCACTTTATCTGCCGCATTTGCGGTAGGTAAAGTGACATATGCGGCAGGTAAAATGACATATGCGGCAGGTAAAGTGACATATGCGGCAGGTAATAGCTATTTACCTAACAAGTGCGGAAAATGAATTTTTCCGCACGAGTCTGCCGTTCACCAAACGACGCGTAGCGGAGTTCGGTGAAGCAGCCAAGTGCGGAGAAACATTTTCCGCAAGTGTTAGGTACAATAGTTTTTCTACGAGCGTGAGGAAAGTCAACAGAACTAATCAGACGTTGAGATATTTTTATCTGATTATAAGTGCTTATAGCTTATTTAGAAACATATTTTATTAGATTATTGATAAAGTAAACATAAAGTAAAATATTATTAACAGTTATAGTTACATGTGAAAATCTGATACCTGATTATTTATATTATAATTTATTGTAAAAGTACAATTATATGCATATTTTAGAAATTCACTGACAGTTTTCTGACAATGAACAAACAAATATGAAAGTAAATATCTGGTTAGTTACACAACTATTCGCAACCACCATAATATACCGGCTTATTATTAATTTGATATATTGAGGTGGAAAATTATTTCCACACGGTTCGGGAAAGTTAATTTTCCTCACTAAAATGTGTGTGGAAAATTCAATTTTCCGCCCGCTAGTAGAAAAAGTATTTTGACTTTGACATTACTCGAAAATCATCATCTGTCAGTGTCACGCTTCTCCCTAATAGGGATCCATAATAGTTTTCTTGCGATTTATTTATAACAAATTATTGTTGGAACTCCTTTGACTTCAGAAATTAACTTTTATAATGCTTCAGGGTGTACCTTCAATTTAAATACCTATAACAAATAATAAGTAGATTTGTTCTATATTTGCTGCTTACTTTGTCATAATAAAATGCAATGAAATATATCTACCTCAGTTTCTTACATTCTGAATTCTGAGCAGTTGGCGATAAAATTTTCGATGCACCACGTCAGTAAAGTGTCTTTACCGGACTCGCCTGTTATTCGCCTCGCTTCGCTCGTCTCATAATTTCAGACTCGTCCGATAAAGAATCACTTTACTGCCTTGGTACATAAATAACTATTACCGCTTGCTCCCGACAACCGGAAGAAATATCATTTCAATCACCCTTCAAGAAGGGACAAATATATAATATGCATAATATGGCGTTCCATACCCTATAACGGATTAGGCAAAGTCAAAGCACCTCGCGCCGGTATTTTCAATAAGCCCCTGCGCCGGGACTAGATTCACTGCCAAACTTATTAAGGTACATTTACATTCAATTACGCGCGCGCTTAAGTTTGAAATTTGCTCATTTGACATATGACGTCTCCATGTATCCATTAACATTGAAAATTTTACTTTTGCTTAAGCTTGAGCGGGCTTGTTATTCTGCTTGGCAAATGTAAGTAGAAAGACAATTTCATTTAAAATTATGTTATGATATGATTGTTAAGAAAATTTTATGATCATTTTTGTCTCATTAAATTTCTTTGAATAAAAAATGTTGGCACTTCATCTGCAGTATGGGGAAGAAGTTTACTTGTTGGTTTATTTAATATGCCTGCTGAATGGTTTTTTCCAAATGTGGAATTTTTTAATATGCCACACCATCACTTTGTGCTCCATAAGACCCAATATCAACAAAGATCAAATTATATTTTGCATCACATATTGCTAATAGTATGCTAAATATTACTAAATAAATGTCTCGTACCCAAAACCTTCTTTTTGCGAATTTTCTTTCTCACACAATTTTTGGGCGGTTTTTTATGTAACGTTATTACGATAGATGCTAGAGAGCATAATACTAAATTTTTAATCTTAATCTCGTCCATTATTTTTATTTTTATAGGTCTCCAACTCAGGAAAAACTACGGCAAGACAAATTACATAACCAAAAAATTTAGAACCAATGTAAATGATCATTATGTGAAATGTCAATTAAGCAAGAGATTGAGCACGCGCGTAATTGAATGTAAATGTACCTTTAAAATAGCGGCTGCAGCAAAAACTTATGTATGTTTTTCGAGCGAAAGGTAAGATTGTCATACGACTGCTTTCGCGTGAAAACATCATGTAGCAGTTTTCAAAACCAGTATGCATGGGGTGACATTCACTGACACCCAAAGGATCTATTGTGCCCCCTTACTTCTACTTAGTTTCCGAGGAAAGTCTCAGAGACTAGTAGCTGCTTTAGTCCTATTCTCCGGAGGAATTTTAGGATATCTGCAGGCTTCATCTTAAGTAAATGTTCCTCTTCTGTTCAGTAATCTCCCAGGTGCTCTGCCCTAGGATTCTGAATTGCTGTGCTATTTGAAAGTATGTGGATGGAGGTTTCTTCTTGCGTGCCAAAAAATGTACATGCTTCTGCCTCCAATATTTTGAGCTTTTTCAGGAGACAATATCCCGTTAGGAAACTTAGTGCAGTTATACTTTGATTCATGCATTCATTTGATCCCAACAGGTTGTAGTGACCCAGAAGAATCTTTGATTGTCTAGGCCCTACTAGATATTTCCAATGGTCAAATCAGTAATCATGCCTACTGTCCTACCGAAACATATTCGATGTTTGTATTGATACAGATGTGTGCAAGTTCTTAGCAGTTTTTCGTATGAAACTTCTAAAGGAAACAGTTTCGAATTTTAACGACAGTTCTAGTTTGTGCAACTAGTGTGGATATGATGGCCGTATCGCACAAGGACGAAGGTTGAACTCGACGCCGTAGGCGGAGTGCTCAATCGTTCGAGTGCGATATGGACGATCAACACGAGTTGAACAGTATAATTTTTCTACGACCTACTTAAGAAAAAAAAACATTTTAATAAACTGTAATATAACTTGAAATTAAAAATTTTCAACAATTTTATCCATGATTTTACCAATTCAATTTCATGTTTTCACTAATTTTTTGTGGTAAACGTACAGTTATTAAATGTACAATTTGTATAATGCCACGGATTCCCTTTTCGAATATGTTATGCTGTTATAAGTAGATGTTGCCAGTCCAACTCCCTCACGAAGGGTACCGTTCAAGAATATTCTGTTAAATATTTCAAGCGTCTACCTGATGTCGTTATCAATATCGAGCAGAATAATTATTTGAAAATAAAATTATCAATTAGAAAAAACTTCTTCGCTGGGGATTGAACCCAGGACCAGTATTCTTGAAAAAGTGAGGTGAATACTGATGTGAACGTGTGATATGAACGGTCCCTTCATGTTTTGACAAAAAAACGTATTCTCCAGCAATCAGTGTGCTCCACCGATGAAAGTAAAATTTACTGTATATTGATAGTTTACTAAGCAAATGCCGAATGTTACTTTTGATAAAAGAAGAAGAAATTACCTAACCCAAAAAAATAAGATCTAAGTTTTTGTCACATTATAACACACATGCGCTTGTTTCACCAGTTCCTTTCACATCACACATCGCTTGCTGTTCATCAAGTGAAGAGTGATGTGAAAGATCCTTGCATTGAAAATACGAAACTATCAAGTTTTCACGTGATGTGATCGTTCATCAGTTCTGAATCGTGGTCCTGGTCTATCGCGTGAGAGTCTGGTATGTTTACCTCTCGACCACCGAGGAATATGCTGATTGTTCACTATAACATCAGGTGTATTACATAATTTTATAAAATCTGACGTCCATCAGGAGTCCCCTTAAATACCCATTTTATTCTGTTTTGAGTATTTTTTGTTAATTTGTACGGATTATTTTATTTCAGTTCATTTTTGTAAGTGAATATTCTTGATTCAGTGCTTCTAGGAGAGACTTTTTTTGACAATTTATTTTGACGTTTCTTATAAATTGGAAAAAAGATGAGTAACGGGTACTTAGCGTGAATTGTGATTGGTGGATTTTATATACGTTCTAGGATGTATATGAAATCATATCCTTTCAGTGTACCGATATGGCGTACATTTCCATTCTGTAAACTGTGCAGAAAATAAATGATATACATGTGGGTGTAGAAAAATATTTTTACCGGTAACATACAAAACTTTTGGCAATAATTATGAGCAATAAAAACATGCTGCACTATATTTTGAAAAAGGTCAGACTGTTACGATCTGCACACTGTGTTAACCGCAAATTAAAGATTCAACAAAAATTTTATAGCCTTGTCATTCATAAAAAAGTTAATTTATTTTCAAAGGGTTACCATTTATATGCTCACGCCGACTATGTTGCAAATATGCTTGAAAATACACGGGCGGCCTATTCAAAAGGCGACAAAGCGACTAGACAAAAAATCTTCACAATTTCTGCGACAAACGATAAAAGGCACCTAACACGTTAAGGGCAAAAAGTATGATTTTGTAACAAACATATTTAAAAGAGAATTAAAAAATTCCAATCACTTTAGCAAACGTTTCAGGAACCAGAATTGATCTCATATTATTAGTAAAACTAACTACACATTATAGAAATCAATGTGGTAATTTTCAATATATAAAATCTCTATTCCCATATGAACTGAAGACTCACTTGATTTTTCTTGTACCATCCGAGGTACAATCGTTCTCACTTTTCCCAGGAATAGTCGATTCATTGTCTAGAAATAGAAATGCCTGTGTCTCAAGTTCATGCTCACCATTCTTATTTACTGAATACAGAATGACATTAATTAAATCAAAATTGTTACTATTGTTGTTGATTGTACCTCAGCGTGATGTAATGAACGTCGAGGTATGCGGGAAAATTATATAAAAAAAATAGCTAGACAGTAACGAATGCGCCAGTGGTAAATTATTATAGTTTTATCAAAGGGATGGATATATATTCCCAATCAGTTTTTGCGAATTGCGATTTGCTAGATACTGTGACTCTTTATTTGTGTATCTGTTAGAATCAATATATCGTCACCCTAATAATCAAACCTCGTAACTCCAAAATTACAAAATTCACAGGAAACACAAAAAACATTCCAAAAAATTCATATAAGTCGCTATCGTTTGAATGTTTTTTGTTTTTTAAAGTACACTAATTACTATAAAAGTAAGTAATTTTATATTATTATATTTAATCTTATAAATTTTTCGGGAGATACGGGAGATAAATATAGGAAATACGAGGATTTTAGGTTAGAGATCATGAAGTTACGAGGTATTCTAGGGCACGCGGATGCATATGGAGTTAAGAGGTTTTCTCTTCTTTCCATATTATTAAAATAAAGTTATGTGGAGTTTTTCCATCATAGGTAGTTTTTTTTTCTCTCACAGATAGCACCAAAATCTCATTTTTGACCAAAATTGGAGTTACGAGGTTTGATAATTAGGGTGACGATATTATGAAATTAGGGTAACCGACCATTAGGAGGTACCAGGATAAAACATATTGCAGTAGGTAAACATTTTCTCGTAAAATACTTATTTACTCAATACTTACTTTTTTCGGCTAAAGGCGATATAAAGTCGAAAAATCACTCAAAATCGTAATATTTTTTCTCTGCTTCTAACAGAACTTTCTGAACTTTAAACGTAAACGTACAGTTCTTGAATGTCCAATTTGTATAATGCTACGGTTTCCCTTTTTAAATATACGATGCTGTTATAAGTAGATGTTGCCAGTAGGACTCCCTCATGAAGGGTACCGTACCATTATCTATAATAATGAATATTCTGCTGGATATTTCAAACGTCTACCTGCTGTCGTTATTAATATCAAGCAGGATAATTATTAAAAAAAAAATTAACAATTAAAAAAAAACTTCTTCACGGGGAATCGAACCCGGGTCTACCGCGTAAGAGTCTGGTTTGCTTACTACTAGACCACCGAGGAATATGCAAATTGTTTATCTATAACGTCAGATGTATTACATAATTTTTGCTTAAAAGGAACTAAAGTTCCTACCGTGTGTTCCGCGACACGTTCTACCTTTTTTATAATATAACTTCTTTCCAAGTACAATATCCGCCAAAATAAACAGTATCGGAAATTAAAAATTAGTTTTTAATTTCCATAACTTAAGTGTTGAAAATGTTCCCCTTTTTGACGCAAACAAGCTTCATATCAATTTTGTAAGTCATTAAACATATTTATCAAAAGCGGTTGCTGTAATTACTTTGAAATGTTTTTGATTCTTTCTCGTAGTTCTGGAATAGTCGCAGATGGGTTTTTCCGAGTGAAATATTTTCTGTTGCAGCATCCCCCAAATGTATGCTTCCGGTGGCGTCAGATCAGGTAAATGAGAAGGATAAGGAGAAGTCTAAGTCTAAGTTCTATTACGTATGAGCGGAAATAATGTTCTACAAAAACCCTTTTACTTCAGTCGTTAGGACCATTTTCAAATTATATTTAACTGCTGGGTATTATTAATATGTCAAATAATGAAAATTATAGTTTGGCAAGTTTATCTGAAGCTAAGGGGCATCGGTACCTATTTTACCAAGTAAATCTGAGAATACAAAGGTCACTGTCAATACCAACGCCACTGGATAAATCAATATCACTCAATTGAGGAAGTGAGAGGGAAGAACACACGCAGGCGCTTGCCAATAAGAAGTCAGCTTTCGATAAAAATCACCAATTATGTAATTCGGAGGGTGTGGTAATTATGGTTTCCGTACAACGCTGCCAGAGCTTGAAGAAGCCCATAACAATTTAGGAAAAGTGCTTATCTTTTAATATTCATAAATTGAAAAAATAATGTTAATAGGAAAAATCCAAGGAAACAAGCACATTGAAGAATTAACGTTTAATCATATTGTTTTCTTATCACTACATACTTAGTACTTTAGCTTCTTCATAGTTAAACGTGGCCATATCGAATGTTTTCGACTGAATTCCTTTCACGGCTTCAGATAAACTTGCCAAAGTATTCAATTGTGACAGACACATTTTATAAGCAGCTCCACAGCACCCTCTAATTCGTTACCCACTGTTTATTTTGGCGTATACCGTATTTTGTAAATAGATACGTTCCGGGGTACACACCATTGCAAACGTATTCATCATGTCGGTATCCGGCAAGAAACAGTAGTTGTTCCTCTTCACTCCACTTTCCTCATAAGATATTATAACAAAGACGTATATTTCTCACATTTCCTCGATAGAGATTGGTTTGCTTATTATGCTAAAATATCCCGACTCTACCATAATAGGTTCTTTGTTAGGAAATGTCTAACATATAAAGAAATTTTGAGATAAAAAAACTGATACGAACGATATTCATTATATTCCATAAATCTGCTACCACCGGTGCAACGGTTCTCTTGCCGACAGTTAACCTTCGAACGCTGCAAGTTCCTCTTCGCTGGGGTCGAGTTCATTTGGGAGAAAGTGGTCGAGCTATAAAATGACTACCGATTATTAAAAACGAGTCACCGGCGCCATAAGTTTAAATGTAGGCACGCGTTTCGTATTTATCATCATTTTGCGACTCCGTTGAGGATAAATACTTTTTTGTTTATTCATTTCCGGAAACACTTTCTATTGTCATGTTCATTTGAAATGGAAAGGATGGTCAATTGTGAAATGTTTTTCTTATTTAACAGTATTATGAAGTACATACAGAGTTTATTTACCCCAACTTTGGTTATTATTAAGAAAACAGTATTATGAAGTATATACAGACTGTCTCATCGGAATAAAATACTAAAAGTTTTTACGATTTTTACTAAATCATAAATTATGTTGTTGACATACATATTTAAGGTTGTGTTTGAAGCAATCATTCACTGTCGAATATTTTGACGTTTAGCTAGTTTAGCTGTGAGTGTTGTGTGTTTTATTCGATCTAAATCCATGCTTCCTAAAAAACTGGCTGGTGCTTAAGGAATAATTATCCACATTCAAGGCCGACAGATTCTAATTTTGTGTTAATCTACAAAATTGAAAACGTTATGCTACTGAATTAAAGTTGATGTTCGAATGTTCGAATCAAAAATTGTAGCTAATACATTTATCTACAAAATTTGCTTGAGCATTAGTTTTCAAAATATACGAAATTTCCCTAGTAGTATTTTTGAACATCACTTTTCATGTTTTAATTTTACGAAAGTAAATAAACAATGAAATTTAGAAAAAAAAATTCATATAAAATGTGTTCCCAAATGGGGTATCTACAAATACATTGGAGTTTTTTTTAATGTATTATCATCGATTTTCCATACCTAAACCTCTTTTTTTACCAAATTCCTCTGATTAACATTGATGAATTGAAAAATTAAATTATATAACATAGTTCGAAGATTAGGGCAGAATCCTCAAATTTCACTGGAAACTTTTTTTTGTATCTGCATTTTTCACAAAGACACATACGATTTTCCACGTGAACCTTCATTTTCTTGGCCCCACTTTATTTTCATTATTGTTTTATTAACAGCCACTTTTTTCAATGTAATTTGTTGGAATTTTTGGTGTTAATATTATGTTAATAGTATTGTTGTTGTTATTACACGGTGGTCGCACTCTCACCTGCTTTTTTTACCTTTATTAGTGCTCCCTTCTCTTTCTAAACTGAGCCATAGGTATGTTCTTTTGTATCGCGATCACTTAAATGGGTTCATTGTAAAGTTAACAATTTCTTAGATAATATCATAAACACTATAAAAATTTGTAGGTTTGCTGAAAGACGTCTGATTTAAGTATTTATTCTAAATAATTATCTGTTATTTGGAAAATTTGATATTTATAAAAAACTGTATAGTAGTTTCAAAGAAGACGCTTCAAAGTGTTTAGTGGTAGTTTCATATATTTATGGCTTTGCTTTTCTAATAATAATGTTTTATGCTCATTTGAAATGCTAAATATGAAAAGATTTATCGCTGGGATAAGTATTAATTAAATAGGAATTATAATTGTTTCTTGACTTTTTATTTCTAGTTTTTTGTAAATAAACTGATTTTACAGTTAGAAAATCCACTTTTTCAAATTTGAAAGTATTTCTATCGAAAAGTTGAGATCTTCCTCCACATTTTACATCAGTTTATTTATTTTTTCAGAATGTTATAAGCCCAAAATTATTAACTTTTAAGTCGAGTGGTTAATAAATTTATCTCACGGGTCGTATCTCGTGAACTTTTCAATTTATAGAAAAACTTTTCAATTAAAACTTGTGGATAAATGTATTATAATTTTGATTGAAACATTTTTCCGTGTTTTCATTATTCAAACAATAAGAGTGAAGAAACAAAACAAAAAAAATTTACTCAACGGAAACGGAAAATTGCATGACTAGCATCGTAAAGTTTTTCTCATGTAAAACATAACCCTTTTAAATACTCATTTTAAATTTCCAAGCTTTTTGTATTTTTCCTGATGTTTTATGTGTATTTTGACTAGGTTATTTGTCAGAACTTAAATTGAACATGAATGTTACATCGTTTATGTTTTTTTTTTCATTTTCTTATAAAAGTAACGCCTTCTGAATTATGTGAGGGTGGATAGTTTTGATTGAAATGCCCACCACTTCAGAAAAGAAGAAGCCACGTGTAGTTTGCCAACTGTCTTGCGCAGAAGCCAAATCGGTCTTGTTTATCTATGTCGTGTCGCAAAGACGTTTCAGCCATTGTCAATACAAACGATGTCATGCCGTCAGCCATTTTATTGTTGACATACATATTTGAGGTTGTGTTTGAAGAAATCATTCACTATCGAATACTTTGAGTTTAGTTTATCTGTAAGTGTTGTACTGAATTAAAGTCGAATGTAAATACTACTATATAGCGCTGGTTTTGACAACAATTTCGCGCATACGTCTGCAAATTCACGTGGGTTCTTACGTGAAATAGCTCCTAAAGTGAATTTATTTTTTCATATAAGAATTTTTCTCCTCAAATTCTAGTACATATAGTTTCCGTTATATGGCCGGTCGCCACTCTTAATGAATCACCATGTATAATCATCAAATTTTTGGTATATTAAAGTATAAGTGGATATTAAGGTCTTTAAAACACGCGCGATTTTTCGAGCACGACGGCGAAGCTGAAGAGCAAGTGTTTTAGAGTCCAGTTATCCACGAATACTTTACGCTTTTTTTTTATTGGTGCACTTTGAAATTATAAATACTGGTATTACAACAACAAAAAATGGAGATAAGAACTATAGTCTGTACAGAAAGTACGAGGAGTAATAAATCATTCATTTAAGTAGATTTCATAGACGTACCAAAATATATTTTAAGAGGGTATACCGTAAGGTACATTTTGTATTGAACGAATGAGTTGCAGCTATGCTAAAGAATAAACGATTTAGGTCAGAGGTAACGGGATGTACTAATTTTAATGAAAAAAAGTGATAGAGGTACATAAATTTTAGTAACTAGAATAAAGAAAGGCAACACAGTTTATTCATAATAGAAAACAAACCAATCTGTAACAATAATTATTTTATATATTTTTGTATATATGTGTGTATAAATGCTGGATATACAGTTTCCAAATCTTGGCAAGATGAAAACATTAAAAGCGGAAGGCAGGCATTCGTGGAAGGTTTGTCGTTAGGTTTGCAGCCACCATCTGGAAAAGGAAAAAGACTTATCATTGTCCATGTTGGAAGTTCTGAAGGTTTTGTTGATGGTGGATTATTAACTTTTATTTCAAAACGCACGGGGGACTATCACGAAGATATGAATGGGGATGTCTTCGAGGAATGTTTTGTTCAAATGTTGGATCTGATTCCAAAAGGGGCTGTTATTGTTATGGACAACGCAAGTTACCATTCACGGTTACGAGAAGCATTGCCCACAAGTCGTTGGCGTAAAGCAGAGCTTTTGGAGTGGCTTATTTCGAAAAATATTAAGTTTCCAAAAGATCCACTAAGGAAAGAACTTTACAGAATTGCAAAAATGAACAAGAATAAATACAAAACCTACATTGTAGAAGAAATGGCTTCTTCTCGTGGTATATCAGTTCTTCGACTTCCCCCTTATCATTGTGAACTTAATCCCATAAAATTAATATGGGCTCAGGTAAAGGGGTAAGTTGGAAAAAAAATACTACTTTTAAAATAAACGATGTTGTGAAATTGTTTGAGAGTGCTGTAAGTCATGTTAGTAAGGAAAATTGGACAAACTGTATCGAGCATGTTATCAAAGTAGAGGCAAATATGTGGAAAATTGACAATATTTGTGATGATTTAATCGACCCTATTATTATAAATGTCAACAACGATTCTTCCTCTTCCGAGTCGGATATAGAATAAAATGTAAGTAATAAATGTATTCCAATAATTATTTCTTTTTATTTTTTTTATATTATAATTTAAAACGTATTTTTTTCCCAAAATACACACCACTGCATTGCGTTATTGCTTATCTGCCAATCCTTTAACAATGAAGAAACCCTAAAATTTGCTACAACTGAAACAAATACGGGGTCGATCTACCTGGTTTTTAGATTTACGGAAGAAATGTAATTTAAAGTAAGAGATTTATCAAAAATTTCATGGTGCTCCCTGTAAAGGTTTTGCATACTTAATTAGGGTTTATTATTCCTCGTACCTTCTGTACAGACTATAATAATGTAAAATGGTTGAATTGCGTTATCATGGAAATGAGGAAAACATCAACTAGTTTGCATTTTGATGGAAGTTCATCCTCATTGAGTTCCGAGAATATTAATAGTATTAATTTAAATACCGTTTCCCCCGATTTGAAAAATCGAAATGTTAATATCTCAAACAATACCAACTATACTTTACATTTTCATTTATAAAATTGAAATTGTTAAATATTGTTCGAATGAAGGTTTTGACGTTACAAAGTACTCCTGTCAGATTAATAATTGTCATTTAGACTTCGTTTCTCGAGTTGTTGATGTTGCCATGGCACCTTTAAAAAACGCGCGTGTTTTAAAGTTCGTTTTAAACACGCTGAGGCGTGCTTTAAAATCATTTTTTCGTCGGTTCGACATCGAAACGAGACTTCTCAATTCTCGTGTCATTAGATTGTAAATCGACACGGTAAATGGAAGTCTGGAGGTCAAGCGTCGAGAACACAATGCACATTACAAAATTGATTGATTTTTCTAGCATATTAAAAATATCGATAAGGTATATATTCATACGGCAGCGTAAAATAATGCAGTTGCAAAATGAAATTAAAATTAGTGAAGTGTGACACTTTTTTTAAAGGTGTGCTACTTGACATTATCATTCTCACGATTGTTTATGTTTACTAGCGCTGTTTGGTGTATGATGAATGTATTGATGGAAACGAGAGCTGTTTCGAAATTTGGTGTTTGTTTTATTTTGACAACTTTATAACGAACTCGCCCCACGGTGTTATTCTCCAAAGAGATCGTTTAATAAACTGATTAATGGTCATATGCACCGCTTCTACTGTTAATTAAATACCAATTTTCAGTTCCCTAATGATACTCATTATATTATAACACTGGTTTTCATGATCAAACGAAAACAATGACCAATGGAAATTTAGATTTTTAAAGAGAGATTCTCTCAATCGTTCAAGTGCGATATGGACAATCCACACGAGTCGAACAGCATATTTTTTCTACGACCCACTTAAGAAAAAATCTAGAAAATAAAAATTTTTATAAACTGTAATATAACTTCAAATTAAATATTTTACAATTCAATTTTATGTTTCCACTAATTTTGTGGTAAACGTACAGTTCTTGAATGTCCAATTTGTATAATGCTACGGTTTCATTTTTTAAATATACGATGCTGTTATTAGTAGATGTTGCCAGTCGGACTCCCTCATGAATTATTTAAAAATAAAATTAACAATAAAAAAAATCTTCCTCAGGGGAAATTTAACCCGGGTCTACTGCGTGAGAGTCTGGTATGCTTACTACTCAACCACCAAAGAATATGCAAATCGTTTATCTATAACGTCAGATGCATTACATAATTTTTGCTTAAAAGGAACTAAAGTTCCTACCGTGTGTCCCGCGACACGTTCTACCTTTTTTTGATGTTCTAACGCTATTTGACTGCTTAATTATGCTCTGAAATAAAAATTACTGATTTGATGATAATTACTAATATACCTATTCACCCATAATAAAGCACTACTTAGAATAAATTAAAGTTTCTCGTCTCGATTTTATTACCTATCAAATTTTCTTTTTGCCTTTCTGTAAAATTTGGTGATTGTCACCCATAACTTATCTTTCTTTCTTATATTTTTGTAATCTTCAATTGCTAAAATCGTATAAAATCGGATATTTCTTCATAAACTCTATTAATATTTCAGTGGTAGACATCTTTGCTTCGCAACGAAAACGATAGAAAACGCGGCTGGTCGCGAGATAAATAAAATTCGCTGCAGTTTCGTTGTCGTCAAGCGAAATTTTCGCGCCGTTTTGTTGCTCCTCGTATACGCCGAAGACCTCGAGTCGACGAATATTTCGCGAGGCGAAAATTTCGCCGTCGCGCCGAATTATTCGCGCCAGTGTGGGCATTCCTTAAATATTTATGTATTTAATTTTGCTCAGGAAATGTTGAAAATATGACATTGTACTTTCCTTTTAAATAGATTTCAATTTAAAAAAATCTAATAAGTGATTTAGATTAAATATTCATGTATTTAATTGTGTACATGAAATGTTCAAAATATGATATTGTACTTTTGTTTCAAATAATTATTTATTTAATTATTTGTACGGAACGGAAAAAAAGATGGCGCTTAAGAGGCTAACTAACCGCTTTCGTTTTACGATAGGTACCTTTGTCTGGATCTTTGTTTATAGATAGATGTTTAGAAAAATAAATTATCTTGACATTAGTATACCTATTTCTCAACATGGCAAGTTTCAAATTATTTTTACGCTTTAAATAAATGATCAACCAAACTAAGAAAGATACCAATTAGGTAGGTATTCGACATTTTGATTCAAGAGCCATGCCATCGGCTTTTCTTTTTTTAAATTATAAAATTGGCGATAATCATGTTTCCCAAAATTAATTTATGGTAGAATGATGATTCAAATAAAAAATAACGAGCATCAACCTACCTAGAATGTATAAAGGTACCAATTCACTTACCTTCAAATACTTCCCACAAATGAAGTAGATTCCAACCTTCTATAACAATAATTTTATATTATCCATCTATTCCACCAACATGAAAACTTTACTTACAATGCAAACTACACTAACAACAAATTAATGTACAATCTCTACAATCTGCAAACACAAAAACTACTTGTTGCTCCTGTCCCTGTCGAATCTTGTCTACACTCTACGCACATGTAACAGTTATATAGTTTACAGGGAAGAGTTATTTAATTTAAAGATAACTGCCCAAATAATAAATAATTATTTTTAGGATCCAAATATTATATTATTTGACGATGAAACTGCAATGTATTTAACTTCACCCTATAAATTTGTTTGATTATGTTATTTATATTTTTTAATGCCAATAAATTTTTATTTGGCATTATTATTTAGTTTGTTTGCTTTTAACTTATTTGCTTCAAAGCCTGCAATATTTGACTCAAATATATATAATTCAAATAAATTTACAGAAAAAAACAAATAATTTCAAGGTATTTTATACAAATACATTTCTGTTGATTTGAATAATGTTTTTTTAATACCAATAAATATTGAACAAATAACTCATTTATTTGGAAAAAACGATCAATTTTATCAGTGTAGGTATAAAAGTCTTATAAAATGATATTTTTGATATTGTATAAACTTGCTTATAAGGTATTATATCATTTTAAAAGAAATGATCGTATAATGCGTTATAGCATATATTGTAAAAGTCACTATAGAATCATTTAATACAACAATTTTCTTCAAAAAACAAAATTATCGCAACAAAAGACTTAATAGAAATAAAAAGTCCTTAAAACAACGCTATTCGACTATTATACAACAATTCAGTCCTCTTATGCCCAATTTCACCAACCATTTCCTAAAGCAAGGTAATACCTAAATCAGATTTTAGAATTGCTAAGTGAAATTTTTGTTTTACCACGAGCTAAGAATTACTTGAGAGTGACAGTATTGGGTATTTTCTATCATGTTTGGGCGTTTCTTAGCGCACGGTGAAACGTAAATTCTATTTTGGCATTCCAAATTTTGATTTAGGTATTACCTAACTTTAGGAACTGGATGGTGAAATCGGACTTTAAAATTCCATTTTGCTAGTTGGGAGTAACATACCGATATACGCTTTATTAGTTCAATAATGTGGTCCCGTGGTGAAGTGAGCAAAGGCGCCGCATAATGTTGTTTTCGAACTGTACCTACATACATGCCGGGCTCGAGATCTGGCTGGTGCATTTTTTTTCAAACCGAATTTCTTGTTCGTAGAAAAAATAGTGTATGCAACGTTATGGTTATCACATGATCATTGCATAATATACTATTAACTAACCCTTAATGTCGCTTTGGTTGGCGCCGAACGACGTTTAGTTAAATCTGAAAGAAGTTTGACAACGTCGAAAAGTTTAGTGTATTTTTTGTGTGAAAAACGTCCGACAGTGCTTCATGATATTTGATGTTTGAGTACTTTCGTTGACAGTTACAGATATATGTATGTATGTAAGAGGCAGATGGCACGAAAATTACTCCATTTGCCACAGAATTCTGGAAATTGCTTAGTTACATTCATATAGTAACATTAGATTCCTTCAAGAAATATATTAACACATTGTTATATTATCTTATTAGCATTGTTAAGGATCTCGCGACATTATTAGAGCAACCAAAAAAATGTAATTCTGATCACAATGAGAATGCTCGTTGAAGCTACAGGTTGATGATCTAATAATACCTACCAAGTTTTGCAAGGTGTGCACCAAATCTTTCGTGATTGGTTTTAATATAGTTGATGAATTGAATTTGGGTGATGTATAATTGAATATATATTCGGGAGAAAGGTGTGATGTAGGATAAATTTGAAAGTACTGGTTTGTAGAGGATCTAGATATATTTGTCCACACCAGTTTCCATTTATGTATTGGCAATTCTATGACTTATCGAGTTATTTATATCTGCTAGAGTAAAAATATTCAAAAATTGTCCATTTATAACTGCATCCTTCGCTACCAGGTCAGCCCTTCCGTTCCCAGTTATATTCCTATGGCCCTTAACCCAAATGAACGTAACATTCAACTCCAAAAGCACATATTTGATACTACATAGTATACATAGTATAGGACATCCAATACCTCTGATATAAGTAGATTTTATTGAGTGGATAGCAGATTTAGAATCAGAAAAAATTACTGCATTAAGTACTTAATTGGTTTGTGATCAATCAATTGAGGCTTTTCTGTATAGCTACGAGTTCTGATGTGTTGCAGACGGTGGCTTCTTCTTGAATTTCAAATAACATGTAATTTGAACGTATTTCATTGCAAAAACGTGCTACAGTTTGAATAATAATTAGATTCAACAACTTTTTCTTGACAGTCACCTAATTAAATCTAATCCACTTTTTATGATACATTGACATAAGTTATAAAAGTGTTAGTACAACTCCTCGGGAGGATGTACAATGAATCACATGTGACCTAAGTACTGTTGGCCTAAACTCACCCAACCTACTCTATAGATACAGATAGGGACCACAATTTATGAAAAACTTAATCTTAATAATGAGCATTGAAATAAAAATACAAAAAATATTGTGGTTTAATTTCCAAACAAATAATAAAAAGAATAATGAATACATCACAAGGAACATGAAAGAGATAAAATAAGTGATATTGAATTCATAGCAAATATTGTGTCTTTGAATTTTATACTGGATGCCGAAAATTGCAGTAGCTTTTTACTTAGTTTATTCAGTAAATTTTGCAATTTGTTTTGTATCTTCTTTACCATTGGAAAACCAACTAGCAAAACCGATTCATTCTTTTTATTCTCGTTTTAAGATAATTGAATCTTGTTGAAGTTGAAATTTTTTATTTAAGTATTCAATTTACACGTCCCAGTATATCGCTCAGTTTACTCTTATTCTAAAACTCCCAGTAACCAAATTTGGTTAGTTTAAGACGTGAAGCCGAAACAAATCGCCTTCAATCTGGGTGGTTAATTACTTTAACTTCCTTTTGTACCTAGTGGAAAATTGATTTTGTCGATATAAATCTTTAGCACATTTACGTGATTTAGTGCAAATCTTATATGAGAAGAACTAGAGAAGACTATAAATTCTGTTTGTTGATCCTTACAAGAAAAAGTATTTATTTAAATTTTCTACGGCTTATACTATTATCATCGAAATTAACATAACACTGAGTATATAGGGTTTCCTAGGAGTTCGTAAAAAAACGAAACAGGCTGAAAATAATGATAGTACAGTTAGCAGAAGCAAACGTGAACCCTGGTGGGCGTGTTCATGTCGCTGTAGTTGTATTTTTGTAGTAACAATTCGATATTTTGAATCGATAACCAAATATCGATACCATAAATGTCAACTGTTAAGAGATATGTAAACAAAGTCAAGCTTGCTAAAAATATAACTCTAAATATTAATAAAAAGTTTATATTGGACCAAAACTAAAACTACCGTTTGCCCTAAATGTCTATATTTTCAAATTACATGACTGTATTAATGTAATGAAAAAGAAGGGTTAAGTTTCTATGGAAAGCAACAAAATATGAACTGGTTATAGTCCAGGGTTGCCGATGCAAAAATGGAAATTACCCGAACTTACTATTCAAATTATCAGACTTTGTCAAAATTGCCAAAAGAACACGTTGGCTATCTAAATAAAGTCTTTGACCCCAGTCAATATGGAAAATCCCCAAAAACAATAGCCATTCTATATATCCCTTCTTCAAAATATTCGAAGAACTGTTGGATCCAAATTAGTGAAATTGTCTAAAAATCGGATAATCATCCTCGCATTGACAACACTGATACAGAATGAATAAAATGATGTATGTTGATGAAATCACTCGGTCATATTATTTCGATTATATTTAACAATTACTAATGGACAATCGTTAACATTGGCTCTTGATTGGCTGCTTGCGATGACTTTATTTTAGTTCGCATATTTTCCGGGGCTCATGTTTGGTTCTGACAACTGTACTTTGGTTTGCATAAACAGGGTGTTAAAAATGACATTGCAATGTTCGTTTTTTACAATAAATTAAGCGCTTTTTGACGTATATGCACAAAAATTTGATGTTGGGGGTTTTTGAATATGAGAAATCATAATTTTGTACCTATTTTGGTGTATTTTGTAGAGGGCACCACATAGGCCACGTATGCGGCCTAAATATACGCAAAACTTTTTTGCCTTTATTATTAGCGCTACTTTTGTGAAAAATAATTAAAGCCACAGGTTTTCGATTTGGACAAATACTATTAACTGCGTTCCATAATCCACTAGAAGAATTTGGACTATTTTCTATGATTCTATTCGCATATTCTTTTTTAGCTTTATTAATTTTCTGTCTAAGTGTGTTCTTTAAGCACCTATAATTTTTTTAGTATCACATTTCCAGGGTGTACTTTCAGTTCTCTATACATTTTATTTTTTTCATTTATTACATGCAGTATTTTTAATTTTTTTCCTATTTACTTTGATAGTATTTGTGTGTAACTGGATATATTCAGTTAGTTTTTCTATAGTTTTCCTTAATCAAATCGACATTTTCTGAGTCATAAATATTGATCAACTGTAGTTAATCACTAGAATGTGATTATCTCTAAAACCGTTAAGATTTGGGGATACTAACAGATATATCTTTTTTGTCGTAATAATGTGGCTTTAATTACTTTGTATAAAAGTAGCGCTAATGTAAAAGGCAAAAAAGTTTTGCGTACATTTATGCCGCATACGTGGCCTATGTGGCGCCCTCTACAAAATACATCGAAATAGGTGCAAAATTATGATTTCTCATATAAAAAAAACTCCCATCAAATTTTTGTGCATATACGTCAAAAAGCGTTAAAGTTATTGTGAAAAACGAAAATTAAAATTTCATGTTCATCACCCTGTATGTCTCTCAATATCAACATTTTATTAAGGCTAAGGTTTAAATCGCAATATTTTGAAGTGAAGATTGTACTGTATTGTACTATTGCATTTTTGTGTCCTTTGGAACTGATTCTAGAAGGAATTATTCCATTATGGTACATTTGAAATAGTTTGAAAGCATTGACTGCATCTTTTGGATTCCACCTCTGTCGACGCAGATCATTCTTAATTTTTGGAAAAGTGAGAAAGTCATTGGTACTTAGGTCGGGCCCATACAAAAGATCCTGTTTTTCGAAATGTGTGGGGGCTTGTCGCCGTTACTCCCGCCTTGGAATCACTACCCTAGCATACTTCAAGACGGGCGGCGGTCCCTCACACATACTCTCCTTCATCTTCCTCCTTCTATCACTCCTACCTCTCTCATGCCATAGCGAGTCCTTCTCTTTCCCTTATCATGCTCTCTACTACGCCACTTATCTCCATCCATTCCTCCACGCCCCTCAATCTCCACCATATTTTCCCAATACAACGCCTCTCCCAGTTTATTCTCTAACTTCTTCAAAACATCCTCATTCTTCCAGCATCTAAACACATGTCCCGCATCATCCTCCACTTCACATCTCTCGCACACTCCAGTTTCTATTTTCCCAATCTTGTGGAGGTAACCCACTCTCGACCCATGCCCTGTGAGCACCTGCGTCAAGAAGTAGTTCACCTCCCTAAATTTCCGGTCCACCCAATTTCTCCTGCTCCCAATCGCTCCTTTTACGGCGCTCTCATACTCATCCCACCTTTTCTCCATTTCCTCATCCATCCATTCCTGTACTTCCTTTCTGCTCGCACCCCTCCAGCGTTTCTGTCTGGCTCTAGCCATCAAGTCCAATGGATAGGACCGTGACAGAAGCCGTGGGGGCTTGTCCTGGAAGAGATCATTCGTCGTTGGAAGTTGATTCCTTGAATCTTAGCAATTACTTCTGGCATACAAATGAATATGTACCAATTAGCAGTAACAGTTTGAATTCTTGATACCAACCAGAAATTGTCGACTGGTGATAGTGCTTCATTCACAAAAACATAAACCAACTGGACAGAGCACTCTTGTTGAGACATTTAAAAACTATTGAGCGAGAATTTTCCATTTTTCGACTGACTCATCAACTTCAAACGAAGTAGCCTAAAACTTTGGCGCTAAGTTAACTAAACATCTGTACCACCCTTAGAAACCAGAAAATATAGTTTTGTTCAAAATATATCTTCAACTTCCACTGCCATAGATGAACGTAAATAACCTATCTACTGGAGCTCCATTGTATACAACAGATAATCTCCAAAAAGCAATTAATGGTTACATGGTCGAATTAAAATGGGTTCAATGAGAGTCCACAACTTGTTTCACACAAGATACAAGAAAGAGGGTTAATTTGTAACAATTTCGAATTATCATAGCCCACGATGGAATTTTCAAAGGGGGTTGATTTATTTGTGATTTTACTTCTGTTGTCAGTCCCCATGCTGCCTTTTTTTTCCTGTGGTGTGGAAAATATATACCAATAGGTATGGTTTGAAATAAACGATCTTAGTATTTCTATTGTGAGAAAACCTCTCTAGAATATTCCTTCAATGTAATTGGAAGTTTTTTTTTCAATATTTTGTCTTCATTCTCAATTACAGGCAATAAATTGTGTTGATTTTCTAACGAACAGCTTCGTTAGGCTTAGGCGTAGGGCAGTACTAATTAGTCGTACCTCTTAATAAGCACTGAATCAGTTCTGTTAGGGTGGATCGTTAAGCTTTTCATATGCATACTAAGTTGCATGCGTGCACGATCTGATACAGTGTGGGATTTTAATACGTTTCTTTTCCTATTGCATCTTATAGTTATTAGTGGTAAATTTATTGTTACTGCATATAAAATATTATCGTATTCACGACTTGTCTGGATATAAATTATACACTTATTCATTCATTTATATTAATATTTCACGAATTTGCTGATTAAATTGAAGATACCAAATAGATACTGTGAAAGAGATAAGTACATGGTATATTATCACTATTTGCAAACATTTCGCTAATAGCTGGTAAGAACTTTTATAGGTATTGCAAATACCTAATGTTATTCTTTTTGTAAACTTTTTGAGAAATCAAACTACAACCTTTTTAATATTTTTTTTTGCGTGATCGATCTTTTTTGTTTATTCACAATCGGTTGTCAGGACGATAGGTTGTGTTTACTGGTTTCTAAGTCTAACACGTCTGTAAGTTATTTACTTACCGTTCAGACGTCGGTAAGTAAATTACTTACCGACTTCTTAGCCCTACATACATCTAAGTGCGGTCATAAATAATATATTAGGTACTCCATTCATTACACAAAAGGAACAAAAAAAATAAGATTTATATTTTTTAATGAACAGAACCGAGCAGAACAATATAAAAAGTAATGAATAGCATAAAAACAATTTCACCAAATTCAAATATATTTTCAACTGATCGAGGAGTGTAAATGTCACTTTTGACATTTCGTTCATTTTGAAGAAATTTAAATTATTTTATTCGAAACTTATTTCAATATGATTGCGCAAAAAATGGTATAAGCATCTCGAACGTCTCCAGTCTCCAGCAAAATTGGAGGCTTCGTTACGCTCAGCCTCCAAACATTGCTGTCGACCGGTAAACAACCCTTACCGTTCTTAATACTTAATATACTATATTCAACGTTGCGGTACTTGCAAACATGCTTGGGAAGAGAAGCGTCATACCTATTCATGGTATTCGGCGATTCATGATATTGAAGGAGCCCAATGGTAAATAACGAAAAATCGAAGGATGTGCTTTAGTACAACTAAATGCGGATAAATGTGTAGTTGGTATTTCAGCCGATTGTAGCTAAATTTGGTTGGAAAGAGAAATATCCAATAATCAATTACCTGCGAAAAGAATAATGAATGATGATATAAAACAAATTAATTTGTTAGAATCTTCATTATATTTGAACTTGTGGCGCGTTCTCTGATACAGTAGCTTCATCAAACGAATAAAATGTATAATGAAAAATTATTTTTATTGAAAATAAAGTAGGAATAGAAATAGAGTAGAAAAGGTACCTTAGTACGGAATTCTACGAATATTATTAAAATAAGTGAATAAGTTTACCTGCAAATTCATTCGCAACAATCATTACTGAACTATCTTCTAGGTAACTAGGTTTAATAAGGGAGAATAGTTGATATCTATTGGGTCGTTAAGAAGACTGAATATTATTTGTTTTTATTCATCTCAAGAGCTTGAAGAATGAAGATGTAAACAAGTCAAATTGTTTTATTCCATCTTCATCTATTAAAAAAATATTGTGTACACCACAAGGAACATACAGAAGATATGTGCAATCTATTTCTGTCTTGAATAGGGTAACTCTTGTTGAAGCAAACCCAATAACACAGAAATACTCTATCAAAAGACTATTATGTTTGAAGAAAAATTATAATTATGACAACTATTATAGTTATTTACGTAATTAGTGGGATATGGACATTATTAACGCACGCATAAGTGCGTTAATAATTCCTATCACACGTGTTACGTACAAAATTTTATCTACAGCTGTTTATTAGTAATATTTACAGTACCTATATTATAAAATTAAAAAAAATTTAAATCCAACGTATTTTTAATAATATTGAGTGCAAACATAAGGTACTGTGTATCATATTTTGTGACCATAGCAAAAAAGACAAACAAGGCTGTCATCAAATTTTCAAAGTTGAATGAACAAAAATCTATAAAAATGAGTTTAAGCGAAGACAATCTCCTTTCGGATATTGAAAATGCAGCTTCCAGTGTTATTTCAAATATTTAATTCTGGTATTAATGTTTCTAGATTCTTATTATCGCACTAGTGCGGTAATATACGTCATTATGACACTGGAAATAGTGTCAAATCGTACCCGTCACATGACAGTTGTAGATAAAAAATTATAAGTATATGACTTTCTGTATATTATCAACAAGTACATAACAACTAGTAACCTGAGAGTGAAATCCTAGAAAATGATGATATTTCAACACTTTTCCTCATTAAGTGGTTTTTCCTTTCACTAAGTTAGTTTAATCCTATATTTGTACAAAGCTGTACTAATCTAGGTTTTGGAAGAGCTTGGGTCTTCATATAAGCCAACTGATGCTCAGTATGTACTTTCTTAACGACAATTTCTCCTTCTGATACCAATTCCCGTACAAAAAAGTGCCTTGTTCGAATATAAATTTCAATAGTTGTCATAATTATAATTTTTCATCAAACAAAAGTCTTTTGATAGAGTATTTCTGTGTTATTGGGTTTGCTTCAACAGGTTATGGGCCCAGGAACGCAATAAATAAATATACACCAAATTTTGTCATCACAGATTTAGTTGACAAAATGGATTATACAAAAGTACATATTGGACTTTTAGAAGGTAAATCAAATTGGTCTACGTGGAAATTTAAAATTTGCACATTTCTAAGAGGTATTATTGGAGCTCTAGAAATTGTAGAAGGTTATACACTAAAAAATCCTACAGCTTTTGCAGAAAATGCTACGGAGGCAGAAGGTATCAAGTACAAAGAAGAGTTGAAAGAGTACAGAAAAATAGAAAGCAGTGCAATTATTATCCTAACAACCAATATGACCGAAGATACTTTGACGAAAAATTATAATTCTGACAACTATTAAAAATTATATATGACAAGTATCTTTTTGTATATTATCAACAAGTACATAACAACTAGTAAACTGAAAGTAGAAACCTGGAAAATGATAATATTTCAACAACTCTAACTTAAGATCCTCAATTTTTTCTTTAGGGCAGTCATAGGAAAATTAACGTTTACTTACTCTCTCACTAGGAAGCAGAGTCTAAAGAACCACAACGTTTATTACTTTCGGTGTATTTTCCATATCAAATGCATGTTGATAATTATTTCTGTAATCATTCTTTCATCTCTGTCGTGCAACAGTTCAACTGAGAGACATAATAGACGAAAATTATGCATTTAACAGCTAATCTATTGAAGCCACTCCTTTACGCTTCAGTTATGGAAATATAAACGTGATTTGTCATACAAACGAGCCGTATTCAAAGGAGCTTCCTCTTCAGACGGTTGATTGTACCATTAATAATCTTATAAATTCAATTATTCGGTATGCTTACAGTGGACAAATAACTATCTCACATAATTGTAATATTATTATAAATATTCTGTCAATGTTTCCTTCTGCAAAATTTTTGTATGCTTCTCAATTGCAATAGCAATAATTTTATTGCTCGATCTATCTACTTCAGCCACTTCATACTTTGTGGTCCTTAAAAATGTGACAACAACAAAAAACTAACAACGAACATGAATGCCACTCCTGATGGCGTTGGCTTTTTTTTAAACATGACAGTGAATTAAAAAAGTAAATCAATCTCTCAGCACCCACCTGAGAGGTAGTTAATGTAAATAAAATACAGACCCTGTCTGTACATCTCGAAAATACCTTAAAATGTATGTTATAGTCGTTTTTAATTAACGAGTCTGTCAGAATGTTGAAAACCCTTAGTACTCGATTCATGTTGTAGCCCTGCTGAGTTAACACTTCGTCACACCCTTGAATAACACAGACAATGTATTATACAGGGCTGCACAACCTATGTATTCATTTATTTATTGATACCTTCAAATATTAGAGGGCAAATCAGTTTCATCTTTGACAAAAATGTGTGCTCCTTTATTATCATCTATCCATTTATGTCGTGGGGCCTACGTAATAATATTTTATTTTTATTAAAATATTCGCTTCTTAGTATACGGGGTGAGTCATAAATATGGGGCATCGGTTAAGGGCGAATTATTTGTATTCAAATATAGGTTATAGGACCAACATGACTTTTATGAATGAAATTTACTGCCAACTACAGTATTTAAGGAAAAAATTATGGAAAATCTTAGATACTTATCGATAATTGACATATTATAGTCAGAATGACAGAAGTTATTATACATTTGATGTGATACCTGATATTTAATATTTTGGCTAAGACCCCGCTCAATAGTATAGAAAATTGCCCCACAGAGGGGTTTGCCAGAAATTCAACTTTATTAAATTATTAAACAGTTTCATTTCCCACGGAAGTTATCTAACATTTTTTTTATAAACGAAATAAACTCTCAATGATACAATTTATTTTCGGATGTCTTACCGCGATTTCTTAACTCATGACTCATTAAATCGTACAAACGATGTGAACAAACTTCTAAGAAACATCTAAATATCCAAATAAGGCCGTAATTTTTTCTTATAATTGTACACATACACATCTATTCCATTCCGCCCAATGTCATCTTAGTCGTACCGACAAAGAGGAAGACGTGCACCAACTAAACAATAATATTCATATCGATTCCTTTTAGATAACGCCGAAAGGGCATCTTTACGTGAAGATCTTATTCGTAGCGTTTTGTGAATATCATTATTCCTACATTTTATTCTAATTTCACCTTCTTGTGAATTGAAATGAAGCGGTTTGTTTTCGTACTTGGACATCTTATTTTTTTTTTCGTTATAATTCCATTGGCGGGTATAGATATTTTCTCAACTGAAAATAATAATTATCACCTTAAGTTAAATAAGCTTTGACAGCTACCTACGGAAAAAATTACTATTTTATTCAGAAAAGTGGAGAGGGGATCATTAAGAAAAAAACACCTCCTCGCTTCTAAGGAATCAGAAAACCTGGGTCATGTCACCAATTGAGCAACAAGAAGGAATGGGATTCAAATAACATTACCAGACTTGGATAAACTGACATTCAATGGACAAAGTCGCCACAAGAGCAACCCAAGTAGCAATCTAAATTCTATAAGGTTTGAATAAACAGCTACAATATATGTCTTGTAGAGGATACTTAAATTCTTATAACGGTCTACAAAACAATTATATGATCCTTATACAACTGAAAAGGGCCCATTTTTATACAAATGTTTGGTTGTATAACATTTCTATTAAAAGTTTATACAACTCTCATATGACAGTTTTATAATTATTTATACAGCTACTATAAAATGATTTAATAGTGTGTCATGTAGTCACATCTATAAAATGGGATTGAAGCGGCACTATGAAGGTCTTACAAAATGGTTGTATAATGCAATATATTTTTTATATTGCTGTTATTTCGAGCACAATGGAAACATTTTGTCATCTAGCAGTTTATAAGAGCATTTCATTTTTTGGTGAAGAATATCAGAACCAAATTATATTTCAACTTGAACGTGCATTATACATTCCATTTGTGGAAATGGAGATTTATCAAAACGACTTGGGCCGCTTGGGCGGACATCGATAGTAAAAATTATAATTTCATTTGGATGGTTTAATAGCACAAATTTTGATGCGCCGCAAATGTTACTGATAGATTATAGGTATATATTTGGCAAGAAAATGAAGAGCTTCAATTCTGGTTTCAGTTTCAAGTATATATTAAAAAAAATAATAAAATAGAATATCCTAAAATACTTTTTTCCATGACTTTAATAGTTTATCACTTCACATGGATATTCTTTCACAATATAATTCTCTAAATAATGATAAAGTCACATTTTTCAATATACATAGTTTCATGTTTCCAACTCAATTGCTCATAATGGTGGCGAAAGCGGTACAAGAATTGCTTATTTAAACATGGCGATTTATAAAGCAAAAATTTTATCCCAAAGAAATGCCTTAAACAATATTTTATTGTCAAACGGAACGGTATACGATAACTGTTTTATAACGAAGAATATTTATGCACTACACAACTAAAAAGTGTTTTATAATGCAACGCAATTGAATGCTATACAATATTTATTATACAACATTATACAGCTTCAATAAGACAAGCTTAACTAACTATTTTATAATGTTGTAGCTGTTAGTTATATAGTATATTATAGAACTCTTATACAATAGGTATAAAAGTCATATAAAATGATATTTTTGATATTGTATTAACTGGCTTATAAGGTATTATATCATTTTAAAGGAAATGATCGTATAATGCGTTCTAGCATATATTGTAAAAGTCACTATATTTAATACAACAATTCTCTTTAAAAAACAAAATTATCGCAACAAAAGGCTTAATAGAAATTGATAGTCCCTAAAACAACGCTATTCGACTATCATACAACAATTCAGTCCTCTTATAATTCCATTTTGCTAGTTGGGACTAGAAGGAACTAGGATAGGAGTGTCTGGGCCAGGAAACAAGATCCAATGTTTTAAGAGTTACCGGCCGAGATAGAAAAACCGATTCATTAAATGGGTCAAACGTCATAAACGGTGAGTTGTATAAAAAAGTTTATGAGATACGAAAGGTGCGAAATTTTATTCTCTACAATAATGGTTTTAATGACTTTTGCCCTAAAGTGCAAAGTTCACGAGATTTCAGCTTCACCGGAATCTGTCAGGATTTTGTAATTTTATACTCAGTAAGTGATCCTTTACCTTATCAAAAAAATTGGATCAGAAATTTAGTGTGTCGTTGATAAAAAAGGTTATTTTGCTGGCGTATTCAATTGGCAATTAACAGCCTCATCTTCAAAGGGCATTAGCTGCCTTAAAATGATTTCTTGGATGAAGGTAAATTAGGTAAGATGAACATAAAATCACACCTAGTATCTGGAGCAGCGGAGCTTTTGGACACCCTGTGTATAGTCTGCCATAAATTATATGAAATAAATTGCTTGGACCTGATCGGTGGAAGATTTGGAACTTTCCAAAAATCGTTTTATGGAACAGAATTTGAATAAATAGGAATGGTGAGTGCCGTGTAATAATAATTATACAATCATGCTTCCTCCAGCACTGTTCTTCTAAACCAGATTACAGATTTGCGTGAATCGTGCCTTTTTCCTCTAGTTATGATCTGTTTGTTGTTTGTTTTCCGTTTATTTTAGGCGTTTCGTCTAATTTGCATTCCCGTTACGTTTTCGTTAACGTCTCTTCTTCTATACCCATACATATCTTACCGTGCGAAAATTCTGAGGGTAATCCTTAAAGTGAATACACATTGGCTGAACTATTCCACCTCAAGGTATAAAGAATGGTGAGTACATATATATTTGTTTTCAACGTTTTCTTCAAAAACGGTGAACGTTTAACTTCATATAATATTTATTCCCGGTTGTTTCATGTTCTACCAAATAGTTGTTAGCCTCATAACTTTAGTGAGAATTTTTAATCGGCGAATAAATGTTTACCGTTTCTTCACCCTAGCTGGTTTGAATTAGAACTAACAAATAAGTATTTGCCACTGGAATATGTAGGTACTAAACAAATTTTCTATCCTTGGTAACTTTGTTTTGTCCTTAAAGTATCGGAAACTTGATACACTTTAGGAAAATCTTTTAAAGTTATCCATGTGAAATGGTTGATGTCTTTGTATAAGTTTTCAGTCCAAGACTGCGGGAGCGAGCCACCGGTATTTGACTCGCCTGCGCACGTTCACACTCGGTACTCACTAAAAAGCCGGACAACGCCGGATACGCAATAAAAAAGCCTGAGGGCAGAAAGTTTTCACACAAACGATACAATTTTTTCTACAACGATTTGAAAATAAAACATTGCGCGCAGTGTTGTCGAGGTGATATTCGCAGTTAGTTGAGTATATTTGCAGCATGTATAATAGAAGACGAATTATTTCATTGGCATTGCTACATCGAAGGAGAAGGAAATGTAAAATTATTGCTAGATGTAACAATCGAGTGAATCGACGTTGTATGTATGTATGTATGTATTTTGAGGTGACATTCACTGAGACCTAAAAGATCTATTGTGCCCATTGTGCCCCCTTACTTCTACTCAGTTTCTGAGGAGAGTCTCAGAAACTAGTAGTTCCTTTAGTCCTATTTCCCGGAGGAATTTTAGGATGTCTGCAGGCTTCAACTTAGGCAAATGTTCCTCTTCTATCCAGTAATCTCCTAGGTGCTGTGCTCTAGGAATCTGAAGTGCTGTGCAGTTGGAAAGTATGTGGATAGAGGTTTCTTCTTCCATTCCACAAAATCTGCATTCTTCTTCCTCCATTATTTTGAACTTTTTCAGGTGCCAATGTATTCAGGCGACAATGTCCCGTTAGGATCCCTGTTAAAACTCTTAGCACAGTTTTACTTTGACTTATGCATTCTTTTGATCTCAACAGGTTGTAGTCACCCAGAAGAGTCTTTGATTGTATAAGCCCTACTAGATCTTTCCAATGATCAGATCTTCTCTTTTTCTCGGCTTTACTTATTTCTTCCAATATTACATTGGGGCTGATTCCGCAAAAGGGTTCATGCCCCCAGAAAGGTATTCCAGTCCCCCTTTTTGCTAGTTCATCTGCTATTTCATTCCAGTGTGTCCTGGAATCCATAGTAAGGTGATTATACTGTTCTCGCCTAGTTCATTCAGTTTCTCTAGGCATTCCCACACCATTTTGGAACTGATTACACAAGAGCTCAGTGCCTTAATGGCTGCTTGACTATCCGACATTATGATAATCCTTTGTCTTCTGTATTCTTTATCAATATTTAGCTGGGCGCACTTTCTTATGGCGTATATTTCCGCTTAAAAGATACTTGGGGTTTTTCCCAAGCTTCCAGAGTGTTTGGTTCCTGGCTCGAACACTCATATCCCAGTTCCTTCTATTGCTTTTGAGCCGTACCATTGAATGGCATTCTTTCCAAATCTGTTAATGGTATTTGGATCCCATTCCTTCTTGTTGCTCAATTCCGTAACAAATTGCTTTGAAAAGTTATACTTTTTCATCATACCGTCTTGTGGCATGTCCAGGGTTGTCTGATTTCTAAGAAGTGAGGAGGTGTTTTTTTTAATGATTCCCTCTCTACTTAGTCTGTATCTTGATCTTTCTGCAACGCTTTCCACCACCATTATGTAGACGGGTGAGGTTGAGAATCACTTCCATGGCTGCCGTTGGGCATGTTCTCATTGCTCCTGTAATGCATATACAGGCTAGTCTTTGAATTTTGGAGAGGTTTTCTCTCGTCGTATATAGGCTAGTTCTACCACTCCACGCAATGGCAAAGTGATGATTGGTCTCACTATGGCAGTGTACATCCAGCTTAGGATTTTTGGGGTTGTAACCATTGCGTGAAGTAGAGAATCGACGTTACTGGGTACATCCACTTTTGCAAGTAAGATACGTCGAAGGAGCTTTTTACACTATTTTTGAGAAATGGAGACAACATGAAGACAAATTTTTTAACTACTTTCGAATGACAATATCAACATTTTTTGATTACTTACTTGCTCGTCTAAGAAGTAATATAAGCAGCACTGCAATTTTATTTTACTGATACATCCCGCGACAAGCAAGCTGGAAATGTGCATTTATTTTTGCGTTTGGTTTAATATCGCACGGAAAAAAATCGGGCGGTATGCGACCAACGAACGCACTGTTTTGCGATATAAAAAAATGTCGCACTAAGCATCCATTTTTTTGTCGCTTCCGCATAATGTGAAATTTACACATATATTAATACTTCCACGATATCGTTGCGACATACCGCAAGCGGAAAATCGCATCGCAGTCGCACTGTCTGAAAAAGCACTAACTATGTCCGGCTTTATTCGGACGCATGGCAACGCAAATAGTTTGTTTTTTGTTTTATAACTAGATTCCATTCATATATTTCCCTCCACTCCACAATCCATAGTTTGAGTTCAATCATCTCAGCTCCTATTTTTTTCTTCAGTTTAACATACAAGGTTTTTTATGTTGTAGAGAAAAAGTTAAGTAGAAATATAAATAAAACCGAACTTTTGTCTTTGGTGGAATTTGCAAAGTATAACTGAATAATCCTCAATAGGACACGTCTCGACTTCTTCCTTATTTACTCATTCAATATTTGTTTCGTGTAGATGTCCGCTGGGTACGGAAATATCGGAATCAACTGATTATCTATGTTTGAAGACGACTTGTGAATTATGACAAGCAGAAAATTGTATTGGTATCTGTAGATGAAAATCCGTTTTGGAATATTTGTTTCTAGGAAAGAATATTTAATTCACAATTGCAGGACTTTTGTGCCCTAAGGACTTTTGACATCTGTTTTAAGTTTAGTTTGATGGAGATTATTTGTTTTGTTTGCAATGGGAAAGACAAAATATTTCGACTCCCTCAGACAAGAAGAAGGCCTTAGGAGAAGAGATCTAGTCTCTAAATTTTTGCTTTGCAGCTTTTTTGGAAACTTGGAAAAATCTTGGAAATTATACCACTTTTTGCTCCTGTTGCACAAGAGATTTGTATTATTGCTCTTTGTCAGCTTGTAGTTATAGCACAGATTATAAAGAGAACAGATACGAAAGCTTGACAGAAAACAGTAAAACGGGAGAGAGATGGGTGGACATAACCATTTAAATGCCCATCGTCTTATGTCGACTCCGTTCGGGCTGCTTTGCGAAATTTGTCAACAGGTTTGTCAATTTAGCATTTTTTTAAGTGTGATAGTTATACAGATACAAATATTCGATAATTACTTGTTTTGAATCAATTTCATCAACATTAAAAAAATTATACAATTAAAAAGATTATAATGTATAAACATCATACCATAAATATATACTTTTTTCACATACCACATCCTTGGCAACCATGCACAATAACGGTGACGGCTAACCTAACCTAACATAATCAAAACGTCAAAACATGCTCAAAAACACTTGTAATCTGTGCTCAAAATTTCTAACGCCATTTTGTTTGCTTCATTGTTTGAAGGTGTTCAATCGACGATATTAATTGTGTTATTTGACTAATCGATTGTGCGTTGTGGTAATATTAACTATAAAAATACAGAGGTATAGATTATTATTCTTATAAAATGAATAAACATCACGGCGGAGTGTATTGTTCATACAGAGACTATCCAAATAAATTTTATTCGTATGAAAAATAAAGTTCTTTCGATTTCCAAGGGATGAAAGTATATAATTTAATATCCCGGCCTATGATAAAATAAATTTTCGAGTTTTTGATATTAACTTTGGTGCTACAAATTATAATCAAAATTCTCCCTTGCATAGGTCTATATTGTATTCCCTTTGATAATAAATAAATTAAGAATTATTTGTACTTTAAAATTTGGTTGATTTTTGTAATTATTTGTGTTATCTAAAAATGTATTTATTAATTAATCTCCCAAGAGTAATGACTATTTATAACAAATCATAGGAATGTACATTATAGGTATTTAATGAATACATAAATATATATTCGATTATGATTATTGTTTTAATTGATGGCAGAGTTTTGAAAATTTAGTGGAAACTTCCAAAAAAACTAGATCCGGCACTAGAAATTGTTATTGTCCCCGAGTCAACAGTGCAATTTGGTAAGAAATTCAGAACATATTTTAAACTGGCAACATCGCGGCTATACCGAGTTTAAGGTCCAAGGTCATTGACGACGGAGCTGAAAATCGTTTGATGTTTTACCGGGATTCGTATCAGGGGTGTGATTTTCGAGTTCACACGAATATTATGCGTGTACGGTTATTTCCAAATGAAGTTTTTCGTATACGGTGCTAAATGTGTATTTTTCAACACCATTCGAATAAACGTTCGTACACGAAGAATTTAGCAGCCGACAACACCGCATAATCGTATCGTCTTGTCACTTGTGACATTTAAGAAGCAAAGAATATACCTTATCTATGTAGCTCTAATAGTTCTATGCAAAGAATATAGCAACTACTGTATTAAGTGTAGTGAGCCCAAACTGGCTTTTGATATTATTTATTTAGCATTTTTCTTTTATTATTGTTTGTTGTTAAATTCAATTCAAGTTCCAGTGCTGTTCTTAATAAAAAATGTGACAATATTTCTGAATATTCCTCGAAAGGTTCAATAAATGGGTTAAAGTTAAAGATCCTAGGAGGTCTATCTGCTAACTCTTCCGCTTCTTGTATAGCGTTAATGAAATTCAAATGGATTAAATCATCAAAAACTGCCATATTATAACTGATTATAGGGTCAATTCTAAAAGAAGTGGTTAATAATTAACGGTACGCCGTTATATTTGACAAATCTTCCGCTATTATAAATGTTTTAATCTATACCTAGTCAAGATTATAATTCGAATTTCAACATGTATGGTATCCAATAAAGAGTTTCCGTTAATACTTTAAAGCTTAATATGCATACAGACTTGCAAAAATGGGTTAGCAGATTGTCTTATTTTTAACTGTGCGTTTAAATTTAACATTTGCTTATAGAACTGACATACCAAACACGAATATTTTCAATCTAGGTTATGTAAATTTACACTTTCCGTACACGAAAACATTTATTCGAATGGAATGAACCCACTCGAAACAAGCCATACGAAAGTGTTCGTATACGATTACCGTTTGAGCATGTCGAAAATATGGTTATTTAAATTTCATACGAAAATGGCCATTTTTCGTATACGATTTACTCCCGAATGGTTTCGAAAATCGCACCACTGTTCTCTTTATAATCTGTGGTTATAGATTAATTAAGTCAATTTCTCTCGTGTACATATTTAACGTAATACAAAAATGTTCTTTTCACTTGGTTTTCGTAAAATTATAGTTCGCAATACTCCTCTGGTCCACTCAGTTGTAAGGTGCGTGTAGGTGGAGTGCGGACTGTTATGAAGCTTCTATGCGCGTACTTAGGAGCGGTTTATTTACAAGAGCGAGTTGGTTTTAGAGATAATGAGATACATCAGCACCAAAAATTGTTAATTGATAAATACAAATAAAAAATCGCATGTACATATTACCATAACAGACGTCTGATTCATTCCTTTTCACAACATTTTGACCTATACATACATTGGAATTATTTTTTTTCAAAAGTACCAAATATTTTCACTTTCTATCATTGACGGCAGAATGTTTTGATGTACAAGACAAATAACACCTCTCTCCGAACTAATTTTCATAATGCCCTTGTGCATCTAAGGATTATCTCTGGTATAACATATTTTTATCATATTGATAGCACAATTTCAGGTAAGAGACCCTAAAGCCGCAATAAATCATAGACGGACATGGGAATTTCTCCCAAAGGGAATAAATGTGGAGAATAAGTAGGATATAGCAGTAGGACGTAGCACGAAACAATAAAACATAAATAGGGTATTTGACAATTTTTTTTAAACACCATTAGAAGATTGTCTGGCCTCAGTTAAGTACTCCAAATTTTTTACTAAGCGGGAAAGTTGCCAAAACCAACTTTAAAAATTTTATATTTAAATAGCGTGCCAAAACGCGCTGATTTTTTATGACGTCAGTGATCTTGTCGCTCCGCCTACCGCATCCCGAGCGACAAGATCACTGACCAGCCGAATCGGAACCATCGGCTCGACCTGCGGCCGCCCACCTGAGCTGGCCTATAAGAAACAAGCAAGCAGCGAGACCTCTTACGTCACAATAAACTCACATATTTTCCCGCGCTGAGTAAATATTTGAAAATTACCATTTTTGTTAAGTTAATAAAAAATCACTGGTTTAATTTATTTGTGTGAAATATTGATTTCTGGCATAATAGTACCACAAAGTACCTGCTCCAAATCTTTTTTAATTTTTTCCGCTCATAGGAAAATACCCTATTGGACGAACTACATCAATTCATGGGAAACTCTTTATTGTCAAAAGTGTCTGTAGAAAACTGGAAAAAAAACTGTGAGTCATGCGCATAAAGAAGAGCAGAAAATGTGGTAACTGGACAATATCATGGATGGAACTGTTGAATCTATAATAATTAATGTTGGAATTGAACATTCGTCAAATTCTGATGAAATGGAATTTTGATAAGGTACATCATCTGCAAGTTAACAAATCAGTCCTCTTTATTGCCACAAAATATTCATAGATGTAGAACTTACTAATCAATTAATTAAATTGAATACATCGAGGATCTTATTCTTACCCAACCACACTGCACTGTCACGGCAAATTTATCACTTCTAAATATATTTGAATGGTAATGGTATTAAGGCTCTATTGCGCTTCCCTATCCTGTTCAATTATTTGAATCACCCTGGCGTGTTTCAGATACGTTTTTGAATTGATAAGAAGCTCTTCAGCTATCAATATGATGAAAATACTCTATAATAATGATATCTTGATATCAAATATCCAAAGGCGGGAAAATCATAACACCACGATTTTTTTATCTCTCTCTTGATAACTTTGACGTTCCATTTGCATTTTTTATTAAACGACAGTGTATGTCAAAGTTTTTGGTTATATTTTCCTTGTTTTTGGATATTCGGGTAGGCGAAAAACAGTTGTGTGTCACACAAGCAGGAAACGCTTTAACAGCCCTGAACTATCCGCTGCTTCCTTATATTCTCTAGCTGTTAAAGCTGTTAAAGCCCTTGTGGCACAATATACTCTAATTCTACTATTATGACATTGACAGTGATTTCTCCAGAGGAAAAATTAAAATACTTAACTTTTATATTAGTAAAATTTAAATTTTTTCAATCAAAACGATTTTTCATACATCAAAGTTTTAATTGTTTGTAACAATCAACAATGAGTATATTTATTTTTCGAAATTATGATATTTTATTGGTTCGTTAATTATTTACCCAGCAGTGCCCTTGGAGAAAATGCGACAAAGGACCAGCTAGGTGGACCCAGCTGGTGGGGCCACAGTACCAAAGAGCCGCCGTTTCCATCGACAAAAGATATCATAGAGTTCGTAAGTGGTATAACGACAATCAACCGTTAGACTCGACAGTCAAGACCGTCTCCTCTGTGCGAATACTAGATATATCGCGAAAACCCCACAAAAAAAATATCTGCCTAGACTCTCCTCCCGAGAAGTGACACTGATGTGTCGGTCATCGAAACAGTTTTGTGGAAGTGATTGATTTTTGTTAGCGCTTATAACCGCATGAGCCATGCGAGAACTTTAACCGGTCTTGTGGTACTCTGTCTCTCTTCTTCTTTCTGACAGGTGAGATACTACCTGAGGCAAGTTTTTGTACTGTTATCAGACGATTACCTTTTTTTAATGAAGAAGGTGACCGCGTGGTTCAGCGATAGGCGGTAATTGTATGTTTGATTATATTCCCACGGTTTCCGATTTTATGCATCGCAAAATTCGATTTTCCGTCATTTTTCATTAACGTCCTTGAATAATTAGTGCAAGTACGCAGTTATGGACGGAAATAAACAAAAATTGTCAATTAAACTCTACCATTTTATTTAAAGAGTGAGAAAAACACTATTGTTTGTTTATAAAACAATCTTTAACATATTTGTTGGAATAAATTTTATATAATTAGTGGAACTAACTCTGTGCTTCATACATTCTTCCATCAGGGCCCCCGTTGAGGTGTGGGCGGTCTTTGTGCATGATAATGAACTGCTTCACAAAAGTTTAAAAATATTGAGCTATGTTAAAAATGATCAACAATTTTATTCACCAAGGTTTGATTGATTGATTAGATCGGCACCATCAGTCAGAGGCTTCAAGACCTCTACCCATCAGCCTTTTTGTACTATTGGTTGTGCTGTTTATGTAAAAAGACCAGTAGCCCTTATCAGGCTCAACAGTCTTCACTAGAAGAAATTATCCCTTGGATAGTCGCAGGTGTCTATAAATGCTTCACAAATGTAAAGATGTGAGAGGCTGTTTTCTCCTCTTCCATGCACAACCAACAGATAGGTTCCTCCTTATACATGCCGATTGTATACATGTGCTTCCTTGGGGTACAGCAACCGGTGAGTAATCCCGTTACTCTCCTTATCTGGCCTATGATAAGGTTCAATATTTCGTTAGTTAGTCTTCGAGGGTTTTTTGAAAAGGAGTTTGTTGTGTTCCTGTTTTGGCACAAGTTTTAGTACGACTGATGTTTAGTTTGAATCTACCAAGATGTACAACCACGTGCAGTTTTCCAAATACTGGTTCAGACCCTAGCTTTGCCTACAATAACCTTGTGCCCGGGACACACTTAAGAGCTACTTTATTATAGTTTGAATGGGTTAATAGTTTTTGTAGGCAGTCCCAGACGAGTCTAGATCTGATCTAGAGATTTTAGAGCTGCCTGCCTATCTGAGACTATAAGGATCTTTTGGCATCTATGCCCCCTTTCGATATTCAATCGCAAACACGTGTCGATAGTGTAGATTTCTGCCTGGAATACAGATGCAAACTACCCCAATGATGCGTGGATATTGAACCTGGCTCTAGCACCATCGACTCCTGCTCCTGTGCGTGAGTCAGTCATGGATCCGTCTGATGTATACCACACCACCTGACTGCATGCTTACAACCCATTCCAGTTTAGCTGGATACGGTATGGTTGGTTGTTGTTAATTTTGGCCAACATGTTATCACTTATCATACCAAGAAGCGAGTTTGTGAAACATCTGTGATTCTGGAATGACTATTGGTATTAGTTCGTTCATGTCAGTTTCCATAGTATTCTAATCTGTAATACATTGAATGTTTACTTGCTTATCTGACCAGTTTTTTGTTCCCACGTACAACACACTTTGTAACCAACACCTGAATCGATTCTTCCATTGCAATACAAGGATCGCAATACACCCAGCAAAGATCACGGATTACAAGAACAGTGCCGTACTGTGTGAGGAAGGGTTTAAATTCACGGTATAATGCTAATAATATTAAAATGTTTGAGTGATAGTGGAATACTACCACCTTAGGTTTCATTTATTATTGGAGGAATGAATGAGCTTGATTTGAATCTCAAGGAACTGAATGATATACTTCAGTGAAGTAGAATTTGTTGCTTACCCGTGGAACGATATACTTATTGCAAATATCAACTATAAATTTTTCTGTATACTCCACAACGACTCACCATTTTGTAAATACAGGGTGATCATTTGAATTCCGACTGTTAATTTTATTGTTTTTTTTGTTTCTTTTGTAACTAGAAAAACTTGTTAATAAAGACCTTTATTATTATTATTATTTTATGAGCCCATAACGTGGAAACCGATTAAGATATCGAGAGGCAGTTTTGACTGAACTTATTTTTTCCCTATCTCCAGGAAAAAACTTAGGTTTTTTGAAGATCAATAACTTAGAAATTTTAAATGTATGGTTTTGTACAGTCGGATAGGCTGAAGCTTTTACTTTTCAAAAATATATGGTTTTATAGCAATTCAAGGTGTTCTTAAGGAGCAGATTACCTTTAAAAGATAGACTGCAATTCGTTGACTACAGTAATTCCGTACATTTTTGTCAGCGCATAACTTCTGAACTAGTCATGACATCGAGAAGCTAAACATAAAAAAACATAAGAAACGTAATAGAAAATATTCAACCACAAATGTTGAGAGACTCTTTTTTAAATCTTCAACTACGCTTGCATAACTGTATTTACAAGAATTCTGGGCATATTCAAAAATTGATGTATTGAAGAATTGATGTAGGTTAATTGAGCACATACCTACATATAATTTTGTACTTGTTTTTTGTATTTTGTTTTTAATAAATTGTTCTGTTTGATCTGTTTTCAACAACAATAACCCAATCCATATAATGATGTCCAAAAAAACCCAAATTTTTTTCTGGAGTCTAGTGAAAAATAGGTACTAAATTGGCAACAGCGTGAAAAAAAATTCTTATTCCTGAAGCCGTTTAGCTTCTCGATGTCATGACTAGTTCAGAAGTTATGCGCTGACAAAAATGTACGGAATTACTGTAGTCAACGAATTGCAGTCTATCTTTTAAAGATAATCTGCTCCTTAAGAACACCTTATATTGCTATAAAACCATATATTTTTGAAAAGTAGAAGCTTCAGCCGGTACAAAAACATACAGGGTGTTCCATTTAAAATGTCTAAGTTATTGATCTCCAAAAAACCTAAGTTTTTCCCTGGAGTCTAGGGAAAAAATACAAAATTGGCAACAGCGTGAAAAAAAATTTCTAATTCCTGAAGCCGTTCAGTCAAAACCGCCTCTCGATATCTTAATCGGTTTCTAAGTTATGGGTTCATAAAATGTGTCAGAATTCGAATGATCACCCTGTATAATTGGACGGGCTATTTCTAATAAATTTACATTCCAACTTCCTCACGACATCTAGCAACAAATGTAAACATTCAATATAAGCGGTGTTGTCACAAAAAATACTGAAAAATGCAGAATTTCAGAAACCTTCACTTTGACAACCTGTTTATAATCAGCTCTCAATATACTTACTGATTTGAAAGAAACTCTACAGTTTGTTGAATTTCATTAGTATACTCCTTTCCAAAATATTTAGTTAACACCAATATGATTTATTTAAACAGCGGGTAATTGTTGATCCGATAACAATAGCACATCATACTTGTTTCTTCGAAAGGGTAATGCCTAATAGTATGATTATTTTACAACTGAAATATTTGGCTGCTAAAATATTATCTAAATTTTACCTACTGTTTATGTACAACGTAGTATTTATGAACATTTCTTATTACTTATTCTTAATACCAGAGTCAACGGAATATTGTGAATTTTACTATAATTTAAATAATCATTAAGGCAGTGAAGATTTTTATTTTTATTCACGCCGAAATAAGGCAAAGCGATATTGAACTGATTCGAATAAGGTCAGCTTGTGCTGTGAATGATAAATTATAATTTTATGCCTATAATAAAATTTAATAAATAAAAAGTTATGGACGTGAACATAATAGTGTAACATAGCTTTATCAGATAACCCTGCAGTTGTTTCTATTGTTCATATTGATATCTCCCTATTTTCCTATTGTTGTGCTTACGAGTATCTGAATAATATGAGGGTTATTTGAAAAAATCATATATAACCACATACATGTAACTTAATCATTTACAGGCGTGAATAACCCCAAGGAGTTGTTAACATTATTTTAAAAAAAAGTTACGTTTCATGTATCTATTAATTACACACTACACACGAGTACTCGATTAGAATCGTTTATGCTGCTAGCAAATTAAATATTTACACAATAACACAAAATATGTAGATAATTATTATAATAAAAGTAAAACGGAACAATGCCAATACTATTAAAAATAATTAAATAAATTAGATATCAATTAATAACGGCGATATAATTATATTAATAAATGTATATATTGAATTCGTGAACAAGTTTATGTCCCATGAAGCTTTTTATCATTTTGTATTGTGTCAGTTGTTGAAATACATAAAACTATATTTGAGTGCCAAATCAATGAATGATTTATGTATATGGCACTTAAAGATATATCTCAATTTTGCCGAAATGATTCGAAAGATCTTCATATTGTATATTAAGTTTTTTTTTATATTATTTTTATCGTTAACTTTATGCCTGCTTTTTATCAGAAATCATCAGGTAAATTTGAGTTATTCAATGAGAAACTGTTGCTTAGTAATATAGGGTGCTCATCTTAAAGTTTTGACCCCATCTCTCACTTATTAAAAAAACAAACAAAATATACTAAAATTCAAAAAAGACATACAAGGAAGGAATCAAGAAAAAAATAAAAAAGGTACAATAATAATGCAAAAAAGAAAGAAGTAATTGTAACAGTGAAGAAAAGTAAATCAGCCATGATTTATTATTAGTGAAAATGGTAAGTTCTGAAGTTCAACATGGAATTTCATCTGAAATATTATTTATCTACAACTGTCATGTAACGAGTACGATTTGACACTATTTTCAGTGTCATAATGACGTATATTACCGCACTAGTGTGTTTTATTTATTTATTTATTTAATAACAATATCCTCGGGCAAGCCCGATTACAGGATAAGGACAAACACAGGATAATGATGACAAGAGAGGAAAAAAAATAATACAATGCAGTATTAGGGAAAAGAAAGTAAGCACTCCATATACAGCTAGGCATTCACAAAAAGAGACCCACACAAACAGTATATGCGAAGTGAATTCTTTCCCATGAATTACCCCGGAAAAAGATTCGTTTTATTTGTCTATTATTTGTGCAGAAAATATCTATGTCTGACTCAATCGAGGAGTATTCAATGATAAGCTATTATAACTAATAGGAGCTATCCTCTTTGGTTTGACAAACGTCTAATCAACCTTGTTTCAGCAAAATCTAAGGCTTGGAAAAAATACCGCGAAAGTCGTTCTGACATTGATTATTTATCATTTAGTAATATTAGGTCAACTACTAAAGAAGAATCCAAGATAGCTTATAAAAATTTTACCGAAAATCTTGAATCTGACATTAAAAACAATCCTTATCGGTTTTGGTCGTTTGTTAATTCCGCAAAGAGTGGTTTCTCTATTCCTGCTCAAATGGTATATGGAAATTTTGAATATAATGACCCAAAAGAGGTGGTTGATGGATTCGCTTCATTTTTATACAATAATTTTACTCCGTCGGGCACCTTCTCTCATCACGACAGTCATAATAACAGTCAGAATATTTTAAGTATCAGAGAATTTTCTGAAAACGAAATTTCAGTGGCTGCTAAGGAACTTAAGTCCAAACAGACAAATGGACCCGATTTAATACCGGCCTTCTTAATCAAGGACTGTGCGTATACTTTGTGCAAACCTCTCTATAGAATTTTTAATCTCATTCTCAATCTTAGGAAGTTTCCCGATTGTTGGAAGGTTTCTAGGATTTGCCCCATATATAAAAAAGGCTTAAAAAATGACATAAGTAATTATCGTCCAGTAGCTGTTCGAAATAGTCGTCCATAATCACCTTGCGTTTTATGTCAGTAATATCATCATACCTAAACAACATGGTTTCATATCTGGTAGGTCCACAGTTACGAATCTATTTTGCGTAACCCAATTCATTTGTGAAGTGCTGGAGGAGAAAAGTCAAGTTGATATTATCTACACTGACTTTTCTAAAGCTTTTGACAAAATTGACCATTGCCTACTTTTACATAAACTTAATTTATTTGGTGTAGATGACATGTTAATTGCTATACTTAGTTCTTATCTAAATGATCGCACTCAATATGTTCAAACTTTAGGATACAAATATCAACATTTTCTTCAAACTTCAGGTGTCCCACAGGGCTCTTTATTGGGTCCCTTACTATTCAACATTTTTATAAATGACATTACCGAAGATCTGGATGCTGACATTGATAAAGACATATATGCTGATGATGATAATGAAACTATACTGTGAAATAAACTCCGTTAATGACTGCTTAAAACCTCAGAGAAACCTTAATTTGGTCAATAATTGGTGTATCAGAATCAAGCTTCCTATGAACCCAAATAAATGTAACGCAATATCCATTTGTCGGAAAGAAACAACAATCCAATTTGATTACACCTTGTTCAACATTGTCCTCGACAGACCAGATGTCCTGAAAGATCTGGGTGTTTATTTTGATCAAAGGTTATCTTTTGTTTCTCATGTACAAAAAACGATCTTTGCAGCATATCGGTCGCTGGGTTTCATAGTTAGAAATGCGAAATGTTTCAAAAATATTACCACATTGAATATTTTGTTCTCGGCATTTGTAAGATCGCAACTGGAGTATGCGTGTGTTATTTGGAGCCCGAATTATAATATTCATGTTTCCGCTTTGGAACGAGTACAAAGAAGATACTTTAAGTCGGCTTCTTATATCTTGGACGGTCTTTATCCTGTTAGAGGTACACCTCAAGAACACTTTTATTCTCGTTTTAATAGCAGTAGTTTACTTCGTCGTCACTCAATGCAGTCAGTTATGTTTTTATATAAAATTGTTAATTATATTTTTAAATGTGATATTATTGTATTGCTACTGAAATTAATTACATTAAAAATTGATTACATTACCGCACTAGTGCGATAATAATTATCTAGAAACATATTAATACCAGAATAGGGTACAAGCATAAATTTTGCTATTGGTGGGAATTTACGCTTTATCAGCTCTCCTAACACCTTGCATTCCTATTTTTTCAAAAAAATATGAACTTTACTTTTAAAACGACTTCAAAAATCATAAAATTTGAAAGTCCGCCAAAACGGACCAAAAAAAAATTGTTTACGTTCTTATTCGTGTATCACGCTCTGAGTTCTGTAATTTGTTTCTGAAAGCTTTAAGCATTGTTCCAGTGTGTAAATCAACGTCTATTAAAACTCCAGACAAAATATTTGTTACTTTACCTGGTGGCGCAAGCAAAAATACACTCAAGAGAAGGGCATTACTTTTGTTTGTGAAGACCATTTTAATGTGAGTACCTACTTCTATGCTGGTAATTTCTATCTTTAAATAGTTTGAGGTTATGAACCTATATGTCTAGGAATCAACCATAAAAACATCATTGTCTTACGACCACACATCGAAATATGGTTGGTATATATTATATATAATACATAGTTTGAATCGTACTTACGATAATGCTTTAACTCCTCTTATTTCCTCTGCATTAAAGCAGCTGTTTGACTTCATAAATTCAAGCAGCATAAATGAGTCCACTTTGGTCAAGTTATCAGTTTGTGCTTTTACAAAACCTTCGCTAGCAATATCTTTACTCACAAAATATGAAAGAATCGTCACTGAACACTGAACTAGTAAATAAAATATATTCTTCCGAAAGTTTCAAAATATCCTCGGAAATATCGAATATTTATGTCCACTTTCCACTTCACGCACGTTTACGTCTAGGTCTATATTAAACAATGTGATAGTTTTTGAATTTCGTGAGAGCTTCTTTTACAACAATAGCATATTCAATTCAATTTACCGTATTCGCATACTTCACAAGGTCGATACGACTGTTATAAATAACCCAGTAACATAACAATTTACAAAATGTCTTCTGGCATTTAGTAAAATTGTGAAACACTTTTGACACACATTCCGATTACATCGTGAATAGTCCCAATTGTTTTCTGTAATACAAACTCAAACTAATGATACTAATAAACAACGCTGCCCAGAATCCTAACTGTAGATTTGTTTTTTTTTGACAATGCATCTGGTCCGCCAGCTTGAATATCGAACCGGCCATTATATAGAGTGATTTGAATTCATATTTAGCAATCTCTTAATAATTTGAAATTTATATTCACAGACAGTACCTAATAATAGATTACAATTCATGATCTATTGTCGTCAAATAAGTCCAATTTAAATTCACTTTTAACAAACTCTTATGAAGTAGGGAACTTGCTTGAAGCTTTTAATCAGCCAAAAACAACCACTATGATGAACTTAAGATATCGAAAAAATCATGATTTGAAGCTATTCCATTGGTTGTTATAACGAAAATAATGCGACAACTAACGAAGTTATAGAATCCCTCAATTTTTTTATCTACGACCACCTTTAAAATTAGGCATTTACGAACCAAAAAGAATGTGTGAAATCATACATTATACCTACGTTGAAAAGCTTGCGTAAATGAAGAAGGCTTTTTATATGGGACTTTCATTATAACACCCAAAAGCGTGCGGAAATTACCAATGCTTTTTTAATGGGGTCTTCATTTTAACACTCTTTTTAGAGGTTTTTAGGTAATTAGTATCTAGTTGCCTTGAATTTAGTCGTTTGTGTCAGACATAGTGAAAAATATTTCCTGTTATATTCAAAATTTCAATTACACTTATTTTAAATGGAAAAACCTCGAGAAGAATGCATTTCTTCGGATTGCACACCACCTGTAATTAGAATTCGTTGCATATATATTTGTTTATGATATAGACATTTATGATACAAGTGCGTGAAGTTATACTGAAGGGGTTGAAAAACAAAAAAATGAAATTACTACAAACAAATATATACACAACGAATTCTAGTTATTTAAATTCATATATACAGTAAAATGAGGACAATTATTTTAATTACTAATTATAACATTGAGTAATTTGTTTTTTTT